>JAQFXN010001394.1:0-15501 GCA_034693365.1 Liacarus xylariae
AATACAAAACAATAAAAGTGCAGAGCTATATTATATGCATCCGTCGTTCTCATCGCGCCTGGGTCAATTGTTCTTTAAAGAAGCAGTGCTGTGACACCAGAATAGTGATAGTTTAAAGTCATATTCACTGGTGTCCTATAAGGTTGTGTATACAACTGATGCAATCACGTATCCAGTTTTTATTGAAAATGGACTGTTTAATAATTTCAACTCCATTAGAAAAAAATATGATATGAGAGTTTCTGTTTTCTCTAATAGAGTTGAAATTAATAAACAGTCCATTTTCAATAAAAACAAGATCTGTGATTTCATCAGTTGTTTACACAACCTTATAGGACACCAGTGGTCATATTTATCAACCGAAATGATTACTAATGAAACTTTATTAATGATTTTTATAAAGTAGTCTGTATTAAATCTTGAGTTTTGGTGTTCACGTGTCTCATATTTCCTTATGCCATAGCATAACATTATACTACTGTATATTTATCCTAAGTTAATTCAGATCCTACTCCTAGTTTAAAACTGGTCTAATCTTAAATAATTTTGAATAATCAAACGTAATAGTTCATATTGTTCGTGTTAAGTCGTAATGAGTGGGATTAAGAATGTCCATAGTTGGAGTAAAAAGGTGCTCCTTCACCGGCCCATGCTACAGTTACTGTTACAGTATCATTAGATGCTGACAGGGATGCGCAGAGGGATAGAGCCTGGAATATCCCTGAGATTTTAGCCAAGAACCTTACTCATTGCGAGTTTTCTAATTTTTAAAGAATATCTCAAATATTGGCTGTCAATTGTCCAGAGCTTTATCCCATGTTTTTCCATTATACATAAATTATTAGACCAATTATGCAGAATAGTTTAGTCAATTTCCTCACATGACATCAATTGGAAAAATATTGTGGTCACTGGACTACCAACAGGCAAAGCCCTGTATTATAGAAATCTTTTGATTTCATCAATGCTATCAGCATTAAATCATACGCTGACCGATTAAAAACAACTATCATCATTTGTTTTAAAGCATTCACAAAAACGTAACAAGGTTCATAACCAATATCTTTTTATTCATTTTGATAGACAATAATTTGATTCAATTTCTATATCAATAGGTCTTTGTGTGAATGTGACAATCAAGAGATACTCTGTTCACTGGACATTTTAATGGTATTCTTCAAAATTAGCGATCATTTTTTAATTGAGTTTATATTGCTTGGGGTATAAAGTAATGAAAACATTTTATGTAAAGAAAGATATTTGTGTCACAATTTAAAGAAGCTTTTGTAAAAAATGATAATTCTTATTAACATATATTTCCCTTCTTTTTAACAATTATACTTAAAGAAAATGATAAATTGCCCTCACATTTGGGAAAAAGTATAAACACAAGTAGGGATGGGGTAAGTAAGGTATGGTGATATCATCACTTTCTAGACTAGATATTGGCATAATAGTCAATGAGGGGTACTGAACACCTTATTTAAGAAAGGAAAGGAACACCAGTTCTGCCAATTTTGTCCAAAGTATAGGGGTATCTGTCCATAGACACAATGTTAAAAATAATTCTGAGTTGGGAGTCGGAACTGAAACCCCTTTCCTCATCCCTGAACACTAGTAAAAGAAAACAGTATATTTTGAATTACTAAGCCTTAAATAAAACAAAATAAGTTGTTAAAAAACTATAAACGCAAAAAAACAAGTTGATTTTCTCGCCATAAATTAATCAGGGTAGAATATGTCTTTAAGCTTCATCTTTAAGCAATTGAAATTATTTTTTGTTACCGGTATATACAAAAAAAAATTGTCATAATGTATTAAAATAAAGTTAGTAATTCAAGTAAAAATAACTTGTTTAAAATTGAAAAATAACATTTCAATGCAATAACTTGAAGAAAATTTATAAAATGTAAAAGAGCTTGTTGTTATTTAACATATTCAAGGGTTTTCAAAACACTGTCGTTAGTAAAATCGGATACACTAGTGACTCGACGCGCACGAGGCAAAACTACCTGAGCATTAACAATTATTCAAATATATAAATCCTATTTCAATTGTATTGAATTTGCTCTAACTATGGGTGGATTCGTAGTGCTGAATAAAAGTGGCAGTTTTTCATTTTGATCCATTGGTGACACCAAAAGTTGTAAATAGGCAGAACCCTAGGGTGCGCTTGCAAATCTAATTGATAAATGCGAGGTTTTATTTTGTAAATTCTTATAACCTAACAGGTTGTACGATCGTCTTAACTTAATTCAGCCGACAATATATATATTTTTGGAAAGCTTTTACTATCAGGAATCCATTTTTACCAAAATTATTCTTCTGCGGTATGTGATCAGCGTCGAGGTGATAACGACGGGACAGACCTTTTTTATATGACATTCGATTCGTCACACAATAAGCTTTCCAAAATAAATATATTGTATATTTAATTAAATTAAGAAGACTGTCAAACATGTTAGTTTATAAAAATTTATAGAATAAAACCCTCGAATTTATCACCTAGGCTTGCTAGCGCACCCTAGGATTTGGCTTATTTACATCTTTTGGTGTTACCTATGGATCAAAATGAAAAAAACCGCAACTTTTAATCAGTACTACGAATCCACCCCAGAGTAAGTTTCAGAATTACATCTCTCATCGCATTTCATAACTTGTGTTTTTAAAAACAATTTCGTAAAGAAGTATCTCTTTATCTATTTATATGAATGCATTATATGGTTTCAAGAATTAAATAATTACAGCTAATTGTGCGCAGAATATTAAAAAATATTCAATATTAAGAATCGTTTGATTTTCTGAATTTATTTGAGACAAAACTAATTCTTCGATCGATTTAATGAATTAAAACAAATACCGGTTTCCAAAACATTGTTAATCTCTTTAGCGGACGAATCGTTATACGACAGGACAGTGAAGTTGAGAGCAATAAAGATATTATAGAGTCCTTTGGCGTCCATTTCAGTACCTCTTCGTTCGTTAAGCCGAGTGTGAGTTTCGAAGCATTTATTGTTAAATATAAGACATTTTCCACGATTTCTGTGTTTCATATTATAGATAAGACTTTCGACTTGTGTTGTCAATTTACCTATAGGTGCAGAACTGGATCCCAAACGAAATCTATAGAAAATCGATTCAAAACATTTGTAATAAACATAATTTGTAATCAATTTATTTACACTTCAAACAAACTCCTGGCGTCCACTGAATCGCCCGATCGGGTGAACAGCACCGGCTCATAGGGTTCAGACACTTCGGTATTAATCGACACTTGGGCTCCATTAGGTGTCTGTCCTGTGACGGGCACAGAGGCTTCAGCGCCATTAGATGTCTGTCCACAACCCGACTCAATGTTGTCTATAAATCCAATATTTGAGTCAATTATGAAAACAAATAAATGAATGAATACTTACTATCGTTTAAATCAATTAATAGTTCACTCATTGTTTGAGACAATGTTTAGAAAAACACTGAATTAATTGAGATTTAGTTCAATTCAAACAATTGATTAAAACAAATATAAAATTAAAATATAGTAAACTTTATGTTAGACTTATGTAAATAATTAAATAAAAAAGTGTTTAATTATTTAAAGTCAATAATCATATGATTATTAAATGACTAATCACTGCAAACAATAACTACTAAACTATTTAAACAAAGAGTTGTTTTGTTTTTGTTTTCAATGAACTTGAAGTTCAACTTTCAAACATAAACTTTACGATTATTTCATACATTACTTACGTCTGATATTTCAATAGATTGTGATTAATAGCGTAAAAATGTTTGATTTAATTGTCTCAACAATTAGTTTCCATTAAATGCTTAATAAATATATTGAATTAATTTCAAACAAACAAATCGCTCCCAATGTTTGCATTGAACACAAACTACTGGATTTGCAAATTCAATCAAATATATCTCATTTTCAAAAGGGTCTCAAATATTGATTATAGTTCTCAAAACACTTTTAGACTAAAATAGTTTGAAAAAGTATTTCATTCTTTCAGAACAAAAAAGTTTTTGTCAAAAACTAAATTTATTTAAAATCGATTATCGATAGAAAAAGCTTTGTTTGTGGAACCGGTTATTGTTTGAAATTAACTCAAAAATAGTATTCAAAAGAGTTTTTAAAAAGTTTTCCTCCCATTTCTGACTATAATAGATAGAAAATATTAATAGATATAAGAAATAGTTTTAATTTAAATAATTATTCGTTTAATGAAAATTAAAAATGAATAATATTTTTATTAAAAAATAACAATTTGTCTAAAATTGATTACACGTCTGTATAGTCTTTATTAATAAATATAATAAAATTCTGTAATAAAAAACTTTATTCCTAATCACTTAAAATTCAGTCCTATATTTAAGAAGTCTTCTAAGACTGGGCGGAAACGGACACTCAGGGTCTGAATCAGTGATTCCGCTATGAGATGTTTTACTACCTTTACTACTCGTAAAGCCATTGGAACTGATTTGAATCAATTTGTTTTTAATGAATGTGTCGTCCGTTTGCACTAATTTGTCGCACATTTGCAACGTTTGTGTCATTTTATCGCATTTCGATTCAACCCTCGAATTCATGTTCGCTTGAATTCCAACACTTTTTGTAATTTCATTTCGATTTCTCTTTTGAATCGAACTTAAATTTGGATCAATTACTCCATGTCGTGGACTCTGAGTGATTGGAGTCGACGTTTTCATCGATCGGTGAGATATCTGTTCTAATCTTTGTTCAAATCTTTTTAACTTCTGTTCAATCAATGAATCCATCAGTTGTTCAAAGTTTGAAAGATTTATAACTTTTGATGCATTACTTGTAGTCGTCGTCGAAGTCTTTGGATACTTGTCTTCACTCGATTGGACACTATTTTGATGAATCTCTTCATTGGGCTTCGATTGGACACTGATTTTATCACTAAATAATTGATTTTGTGTTTCATTTCTCGAATTAATATCATTTGAATCGAAATAATCAATTGTGGATTCACTCAATTCAAAGCATTTGTCGAATAAATTGCTTTCATTTCTCTCACAAATCGATTCATTATTTTCTGCCAATTGTTTTGACTCTAATCTATTCAACACTTGTCTGCAATCTATAGGAGTTTTAGGTTTAGATTTAGTTTTGTTGTCCTTTAATCTGATTTTGTTTTGTTTGAATAAATGGTAATTGAATTGAGACTTGAATTTGAATTCAGGCAAAGGAGAGGTAAGACTGACTTGAGATGGACTGAAGTAATAGTTGTCATATCTGACCAAACATGAGGTCAATCGAAGCGATTCCAGCAGTTTGTTTGGGATTGTCTTCAATCTTATTCTTCGATGTCTTACGAGTCTATAATTCGTTAGATTTTTTAGATTTATTTCCATTTATTATATTATTATTAAATATTGTTTTCATTATTAACTCATTTTTAAAATTCAAAATATTATCCAATTTTTCTCATTTGTTAGTCGAGTACTGAAATGCAGTCAAACCCCTGTATAATAGCTGCTGTCATTACTGTGCAATACTATGGATGACATTTGTGGCACAAACAGTATATCATATGATTAAGAGTTGAGTTTATAATGTTTTTAATTCATTTCATTATTCATATACTTAAGTGAATCATAAGTTTATAAAATTGTTTTAATTAGTGATAAGTTTTTTTGGGGTAAGGATTAACAGTATATGTAGTTTTGTCAACCATAGGTGCAATATATGGAAAGAGAGCTCACATTTACATCATTTTAGAGTTGAGTTTACATTAAACAGATTTTACTGTATTTTATGGATTAATTACTTTTCATTTTAAAAAAAGTTCAAACTTTACGTCAATTTTTAAGTATATTTTCTTAAACTTTTAGTTTATTTAAATTGATTTAAAAACTTCAAAAAAAACTTTAATTAATTACATAATAATAGATACGAATATTGAAAACTATTAAAAACTAATTGCAGTAATTGTTTATATAATAAGATTGAGTTTTAGAAACTTTTTGTTTTATGAATTGTTTGCCGAAAACATTCAATAGATTTATAGTAAGGAGTATTGAATTAATAGATTAAGGATTATATAATTAATATATAAATGAATGGTAAATATGGTTATGAATGGATGCGGAAGAGACCAGAGTTGAGATAAAGCTGAGGCAAATCTGAGGCTGAGTTGAGGCAGAGTTAGTGAAAACAATACTAATTAAGTTATAATTAGATGTGTTTGAGAGAGGGGTCTGAAGGACAGAATTAGTAATGCAGTGCCAAATAGACTCCTTATTAGGAGAAGAAGTTTAGATGTGTTCACAAGTTTACAGTATTAGAGCTATTGCTCTGAGAGCATGAGCTGATGAGAGTGAGAGCACATGAGGATGAGATGCTGTGGCTGTGTGTGTGTCACCAAAATAAGATTTTTGCCTAATTTGGTCGGGACTGAGCATTAGATTACAGCACAGATAGCAATGGATTCAATAGTTTAGACCTAACTCTCACTCTTATATCAATATTGTGTTGTGATCTGAACGACGTGTTTGTGTGCATTCAATACAACCATTGAATCATTGAATTGGTTTGCATTGAAATAGAGTTCAATCCTAACCATCAGAAGTGATTGTGTGGGCGAACAAAGAAGTGGTTTTGATTTACTATATATGGAATGAATGCGAAACTCAAAGACAAACTCAATAATCAAATGACCGTCACTTCGCACAGTCCTATCAGTCCTCTCCTATTCGCAGATCAATTCACATCCAATTCCTCTAAACAAGTGCTAAATTCAAATACGAATAGACTTTCTGTTGGATTACTTCCACTAAAGAGTTGTAAAAATGTTTCGCCGGTAGAGCCCAAGTCTGGCCAACGGACAGACCAGTCCTCGTCGGTAATTCTGCGCCAAAAACTCCTCCACCGACACAAAAACGGCGCAATTGGCGGTTCGGCCAACACATGTAAGTCCGGCCGAAAGAGTTACAGTCGTTCACAAAACAATGGCTTCAAATTCCATAACTTTGTGGTCAATGAAGACAAGCGGTCGTGTCTGGAGGAACAACACGGAACCAAAAAGATCACTGTTTCTCATTGGAAGAGACCTAACAGTTCACAAATCATTGTTAACCCCGACTCACATCAAAGTATATCCAAATCCAGTCCTCCGTCGCACTCGATATTAGAGACTCTGTTGGCGCCAAACACTGTCACCACTCTTACCACTGAAGACAAACAAAGAGTGAATAAAAGAAAACCACTGCACGTCCGGCGAGTCCTTCGCCAACAACACAATCAAAGTGTGGAATCACATGAATCCCAATCACAAGACGAACCATTGGACCTGTCATTCAAGCGAATCGACTTCAATGTGCGAACAGAGAAGTTTGATTCAACAGAACTGAGCACTCGTTTAGCCGTAAATAATAATCGAAATGAATTATTCTCTTCGGAATCGCCCACTGAATCAGAATCAGTGCAGCACTTAATCAAATCAGTCAACCGATCGGCAGCTCAGGCCTCGGCAATCATCGCGTCGGTCAAGTGTCCAAATAGTGCCAATTTCTCACCTAATCTTTCCACCAATTCATCCAATGACTCATCAATAGCTCAAAGACAACAAATTGCAGTCAATTCAAGCGTTTCTTCAAAACAGCAAAAGTATAGACAAACGCATAGAAGTCTTATTAAAAAACAATTAGAAGAAACGTTTAAACAAAACGGATTTCTGGTTAAGGTATTCAATCAATTGTTTGTCTTAATCTCTTATAAAATAACATTTAATTGTTTCAAATAATCTTTTGAAATAAGTTTTATATTTTTCCAATTAATTTGTTTCAAATCAGAAAATAAATTATTTTTCAAACAAATACAGTAAATCACACTTTTATTTATAATTAATAGTTATTATATAAATAAATTTTCAAACCAGAATCTTGCTATAAAACTGCCAGGGCCTCTCATTATAGAATGTCACAGAATTTAAGAAGACTGTGACAGGACTTTTTATTTTTATTTATAATTTCACAGAATATACTGTTTTCAGCCAAAACAATATCTTTGGTGCTATTTTAGCTAAAATAATGATTCGTGGATTCATTTTAAAACTATCCTAGAGCGATGTTTTCGACATTCTGAATTTAATTTCTTCAAGAATTCAAGAAAATCTAATGTATTTTCAATAATTGGTAAAATAATTAAAACATTTATTTATGGTTTTAATGCTAAATATTATAAAATACAAAGTAATGTTTAATTAATGGATTTTAATATATTTGAAAACATTTTTTTAAAAACTTAAGATAAATATTTGCTATTTAATTGTCAAAAGTGATAAATAATTATAATCTTAATAAGTTTTGAAATAACTTTTTTCGAAGTAAACTATTTTTAATTTATTGCGTCAATAAGTCAACGCTTTATTTGAATATTCAATTCAAACTCAATTCAAAGTCAGACTTTTATAAGAGATTTCGACTTTCGCTTACAAACAAATTCTTATAACAACTTTCTAAATGTTTGCGATTAAACTCTTAATTGCGTTTTATAGTCACATTAAATCTGAGATAACTTTTGTTTTTTTATTGTAAACTTTCACTTTACACGAATTAATTTTTAGAAGTTTTAATTTATTGAATATTCGATTAATTGTTTGAGAAAAAAGTAATTAGAAATTCTATAAAAATCTTAATTAGCATTTCATGAGCGATGAAAATCACGAAAAATCAATTTACATCAGAATTCAATAAAAACTTATTAGTCATTAATAGAAATGAGTTTTTGAATATTTTAATATTAGATTATTTTTTTGAATATCGATAATTATATTATACAATCATTTGTCATTAAATCAATTTTGAAGTTTATTCTCTTTATTTAATAATAATTACCGCAAAATTATAACCAAAAGAATTTGCTCCGATATATAGGAGATATAAGTTTATTGAAACTATTTTAAAGTATTAAAAATGTTTTAGGAATATATCAAACGATGAATTCATTTCTTCAATTAATTTTTTTAGTCATTTTAAAATCAGTATTAGTTATGAATTGATATTTTAAATTTTAAAATTTAAAGCATATTCTTTTGTGAAAGTATTTTCACCTTTAAAAAATTAATTTATAAAATAAAACATCATGTTATTGCTTGAAATTTCCCACTGTTCTCATCACTTATCTAAAGATTGCAAAGCTGATATTATACAGTAAATCTAAGACATCAGTAACTTTAACTAAAATTGTATTCTGAATCTGAAATTTTTAATTATATAATTGTAGTCTACAGTCGAGTGAAATTTTCACACATTGAACCGATTTAAGTATATGAACAGACTATTTAAGTAAAAACAAGGCCTCTATTTAATTATCTGAAGAGAAATTAAATTTTATGCAATAAAAATGCCGATAACTATCTATCCTTATGTTTGATTAATTGACGCAAATATGTAATAAAATTAAAGACAATGTAAAAGTCAAAATCTAAAGCATATTAATTAACAACTACTTTAACAATTAATTCATATAAATAATTGATGAAACAAATACTTCAAATTGGTTTAGAAGTTACCAAGGTATTTTAGTTTATTTTAAGAGATCTATAATTTATAGAACATTTAATGCTTCTTTGATAAAATCTTGTTTCCAAAGCGTTCAAGCATTCAGAATAAATTAGTATGTTTTTTAATTCACTTAATAGAAGATCCAACTGCAGACAATTCTGGTTTTGAGACCTCATAGTTTTTATCCCTATCTACTTCTCTACTCTCCATCTTTCTCCAAACCAAAGCCCACTCCAATTGACTAAAATGTAATTAATATCTCATTGTTATCCCTCTCTCGTTTATTTTTTTTACTCTATTTATCAAAAGACTTCAGTATAAAAAAACATCACTTATTTTCTCAAAATACCCCATAACCCTTATCTGTCTGGGCTAAGTTTGACTACTCCTGTTATTGATGGTGGTAAAATAAAAGTAAACTTTAATATCAAAAAATTCATATAGAAGCAATTTATAAAGAGATTGACTATACAATTTATGTCCAGCTCGGAATACTCCCTAGTGTTTTGATAGAATTTTCTTACAAGGTCTCCGTGAGGTACCGCCACTCCATTGCAACTCTTTCTTAGGAAACGGCACCAAAGGAGCCGTTTTCGGAATATTCTGTCTAATTATTGTAATATTCTGTAATTTTTTAACTCCGCTTTCGAAGAAAAGAGAGTATATAGATTCGATTGCACCACTTCTTTTCTTTATATTACTGTTTAATCACTGTTGAATAAATATATATCGGTTTTTTCTATGCCCTCTCTTGATTTTGTCCCCTAACCCCTGTCCCGACATGAGGTTCGAAAACTAGAGTTGACTGTATTAAACAAGTTGGAATTATTTGATTTGGCATTTAGTTTTCTATTTTATTACTTTATTTGGTTTTCTATTAAATCTATATTTTTTCTATTATCCAAAATAATTTGTTTATTTTAATTGAATAATAATTAAAAACCTTTTTTCCTAATCTTTTAGACTAAACAAGTTAGTGATGCAAACAATTCTGCGATGTTTTGTAAGTTTCGTCAATTGAGAAAATATACGCGTTATTACCTGAAGTCATGGCACCATCACTTGCCCGAAGAGGTCAACAAATTGTGGAAAGGCTTTCTTCCACCCAAAACAGAAAAGCCTAACTCTAGTCATAATTAGTTTTTTGTTTTGTTTGTGATTTTATGTGCTCTTAATCTTAATTTTAAGAAGTGATAATTTTTTGTGAATTCAAAGAACAATTGCATTTGAATTTCATTTTAATCTAGTCTTTACTTCTCTGACTCATTATATATATTTAATGCTGTTTTTGTCAAATTATAGTTCAAATAATTTGATTTATTAACTAATAAAATGTTGGATAATATTTCTTATCATTTATTAATGTTTTCACTTCGTTTAAATCGTTTATAAATTTTATAGCATTTGTTGTCTTATCTATAGATCAGGGATGGCTCAGGTCTACGAAGTCAGGTGGGGGTATAGGAGGAGGTATTTTGAAAATCTTCATTTAAACTTCAAGTGAAGGTATAATTTATAAAAAATGCAAAGGATGAGAAAGTAAAAAATAGAAATATTGCCCTCGACTCAAAATTTCAGGGAGGTTATTTTGACAATTTTGTCAGAGGAGGAGGTATTTTGGTCACACCCTTCCACTTGGTCACCTGCTATAGATACAAAATATCGTTAGAAAACTTATATATTTTATGCCTTTTAGACAATAAACTGTTGCAGAATATGACACCAAAATTCAGCAAACAATTTGATTTTTATGAATTAATATCGAATAGTTGTGGAAAAATTAATCTAAATTTTGACTTTAAATAAGACAAATGTGTTTAAACAGTCAAATACTTAACTTTAAAGCTATAATAAACAGACTTATGATATCTAATAAATAAATAAATAAAAATTTATTCATTGAAATATACTTGAATATAATATTCCCGATAAGATTTATTTTATTTAAATTTTTCTGTACATTATTTAGAGGTTTTGTTCAAAATTGAATTGAAGGCACACGAAATTGAATTACATAAAGCAAAATACATTAATAATTATTATATTCGTCATCACAGGTAAACGGATTTATAAAAAAGTAATTATAAGGTATATTCTGTAACAAAAAATGATATTTGATTTCTCTATTTTAAAACAGGAGATTTTGCAGATATTTGTCTGTATTTTATAACTTAAGTATGCATTTCTATACAATCACAAAATGTACGCAATTTTCAGTCAAAATATCGTTTTAATGCAAATTATCTATTGTTCAACTAATTTAAGTCGCTTTTGATTGTAAATTGAAACAAAAAATTTATGAAAATTATATCAGAGAAAACATTTAGCATTTCTTTCTGTCTCTAAGTCTTTGAATTAGAGGACAAAATTCTGTGTTGTTTTTCTGTTCAATTATTTTAATTCTTATTGTTTAACAAATTATTCAAAAACAGAAATATAAACTTTTAAATGTCTTCAAAGACATAATATTTGTATTTTAAGAAATATTGATATCGTTTTTAAATAATCATTTTTTTGTGCGAAATATAATTTAAACCTTAAATTACAATTTAATTTATCATTATTTTGATTTGATCCGCGCTCTTATTTTGAAAAATTTATTACATAAATAATTAAAAAAACAAAGTTTTTTCAAATATTGCCTCGAAGTTATCCAATTATTATATTCAATATAAACAATAAGAGATCATTGATATAACGCTAATTAAAATTTTTATGTTAAATAGAAAATTCATTGAATTTTGTTTTGTTTTTAAATTATTGAATCAGTTTTTTTGTCTGAAAAATTTTAAGGAAACAAAAATTGATAGGAAATCAAAGACTATATGAAAAACAATGCGAACGTAAGAACGCATTGATTAAAAATTGAACAAAAATTCTGATGAATTCGAAGCTCTTTTTTGAGGTGAAGATCAGTTTCGATGATATTTTTGACAACAGGTCGGATGAAATATATAGTTTAAGGTCAGGCGACTGATAACATGGCAGGAGTTGATGATTCTGATGAGGGAGGGGTAGGAAGTTGTGGTACTTGTAATGTATCACTCGATGTCGTTATATTTGGAGTTTTAGACCTATTATTCAACGATGATATCGACGATGAAGATGACGACGACCTGACTTGTGGACAATGAGGTCGTGCCAACTGTTCAATACTGAACGGACTATTTCGTGGCGGACACGACTGCGGCGCTAAGGACGAGGCCGTTGTTGTCATTTGAACTCTTGAATTGATATCGTTATGGATTTGATGATGGATTAGATGGTTGTGGTTGTGATGAGGTATCATATAATCACTAGTAGGAACTGGAGGACTCGACAGACTCAGCTCTGCTGAAGACAGGTTAAGGTTGTCGGCATCGCTCTCATTGGCACTCTTCGAGTCTGGAGTGGGCGCCTCTATGCTGTCCACACTCCCGATATTGTCTTCACTTTCACCGGCTGTGTCGCCGCCGTCTAAATATCGAATGCATTTCTTTTTTCGCCTAAAATTCATAAAATAGTATTAATGTCTCAATTAATTAATATAAAGACAATATTATAGTATAAATGAGTGAATGAATGAATACCTGCAGGGTTTGCACCAATTATTTTGTTGATCTAAACCAAATCTGGCCCTACATTTCTTCAGTGCACCCCCTTCTGCGTTGATTATATGCAAAATAATATATTAGTTTTTCGATTAAGAAATTAAAGTTAAAACTATTGTTTAGAAGAATGAATGGATGAATACCTCCGTCACTATTCTTATCGCGTTTTTTCTTCTTTTTCTTAGCATTCGCTGCATAATTATCTCTCGCTGTCCAACCGGGATATAACTGCATGTGTAACTGCCTGTACGTTAAGACACACATAAGGGAAAGGTTTAGACAATTATAACAATAAAAAAGTAATCTATTTCTAAAAATTTTTGTCTTCTTTTTCTTTCTTCAAAACTGAACATTAATAAAGATAAGCAAAAGCTATCAACAAATTCTAGTAATTATTCATTTTTAAACAGAATTGAGTTAAAAGCAAAAGCAAAGGTTTTTCCTTCAAAAAGCATTTCAAAGTCACGTTTAAAAGTGAAAAAAGATAATAAATATTGCTTTTGAATAAACTAAATATATACAAGCCATAAAATTTTATTAAAATTCTCTTTAATTGTCACTATTATAGAGCAATAATTAGTTAAAATACTCATTAATAGATTCTTTAACCCCATCGAGACTTTTATCATAATCTTATATAGTTTTGTAGAAAAAGAATTCAAAAGGTGTTCAACTCATCCATGAACTGATGAAAAAAGTATTTAAACTAATCAATTAAATCATTACTAAAAGACTTTCTGAGACTCTTAAGAGAAAATAATAAATTGTTTCATTTGCAGAGATTGAAAAATTCATTTGTCTATTAAAAAATTGATGTCTTGTCTAAATTAAACTCTTAAATATAATAAAAGATAAGTAAAATGTATTTAAAAGTTGAAAATATTATGACTGAAATCAAAGTCAATTTAAAGACCAATTTATTTATGCAAACATTCAATTGATTGAAACGTCTGTTTAGTTTAGGGAAAAGTGTTAAAAACAGATGCAAATGGAAAAGTATTTTTACAGACCAGACATACCTTTCCTTTCTGGCCATATCATAATATTTTGCCTGTTCTTCACGTGTCAATGCGTGCCACTAATGGGTCAAGTGATGAAAACAAAACAATGGGATAAGTATTGGATTAGCCATAAGTTGGATAAGTTTTAATGTTATGAGAACTATACCCTCCGTCCCAGTATTTGATTGATTGCTGCACTTTCTTTTAGCGTACATTCGGCGACGACTTTAGGCCTCATTTCTTTCATATATAACATGAAAGAGTTGAGGGGTTTTTTGACGTGTGCTTTGTCTTTGTTTTGTTTGGACACTTTCCCATTAAAGCTTTCGGGCGTTCCGGGAGAGGACAATGAATGGTTGGCACTGTTGGTCGAATTGGGTGGACTACGAACACCTCCACCACTACTACCAGTACTGGTTCCGGTTGAGCTCCCATTACTGATACGACTAAGTGATGGCTTTTGATCGATATTATGAGATGAATGAGAATACGGGGGCAAAGAATGCCTCGAATTACTGCTATTTATATTATTGTCTGTACACGAGTGGTGATTAGTGATTCCCGCAGACGCAGCCGCCACTGCAGCCGCCAAGTCCTGGTGCTGCTTAGAGCCGGCACTGGCAGCTAATATGGCTGAATGGGTGAGCCCAGGGTGACCCTGAAGTGCGGGATGAGTTGGAATGAGTGGCGCGCGAGGAAATGCCGAAAAACTTGAGGTCGGAACTGATGACAAGCTCGGGTATGGACCACGAAATGCACTCGAAGTCATTGGATACATGGCTGGCGTATGCCTTATGTGTGGGAATCGGAGGAATCAAATCGGATTAGAATTAGTTTAGATTAGAACTGTTTGTTTGCATACCATTGCAGTTGTTGTGCAAAGTCAGGGAATACTGGATGAGAATACTGGCCGTGACCGGCACTGGATGTGACCGGGAATGGATACATCGCTGGGCGGGGGAGACCTATTGGCACAAAACATATTCATTGGATTATTTGAGTCATAATATTAGTTATGCTTCGGATAACCGCAAGACCTGTCAGTAGTTTTAAAGAAAGCATTTCCAATGCATAACATAATTAATCAAAACTTATTTAAATAATTATTCAATAAATATATATCTGTTTAGAAAACGACTGCAGAGATAATCTGCAGAATAATTCTAAGAGCGAGTGATGTCTTTGCAATACACGACTGCTCTGCACGAAAGGTAGCAGCAGTTGATCTGCACTCGAGAACAGTACACTAGTTATTTCAGATTTGTGTACTATTTGACGGGTAGACTACTGTAAGTCATTTCAAATATACGTGAATTTATTCCGCTCCAACACAATCAAAGAAAGTGTGTTCAATGAGTTAAGAGCTGTCGATATTCTAC
>JAQFXN010001395.1:0-15500 GCA_034693365.1 Liacarus xylariae
AGAGGGTAAGTGAAGTAAAGATCTTAAGGGGTTAGGCCTACCCCGGCGGGGGTCTGGGGTGGGCCTAATTGCTCTTACAGTCAAGAGTGGGGTTCGCCTTCAAACCTCCGGTGAAAAGCCTGACATCAGAATAGGATTAGAATTATTAATCTAACTTTAACTAACATTATGAATCTTGGGTTGATTAAATAAGGGTTCAGTAAATGGTGCTAAAGAAGTCCTTAATTGCAACAAATTTATTATTACTGTAATTATTATTAGAAGGAAACTATAAAATAATGTTATAAATTCATTTTTCATTGTTTTTTCCCAAACAAATAAAATAAAAAAATAAAAATAAAATTTTTAAATTAATTTATTTGTATTATGCTTAGATAAACAGCTATTAAACTTAAAATACTTATCGAATATTTAATTATAAGACAAACCAAAAACAATAAGCAACAATTTATTTGCAAATATATGCACGTTAAGACTTGGAACTGTCTCTCTGTCGGCCGGAGTTATAGCCGTGGCCAATCACATGAGATAATGTCATTGGCAGTAACCTATATCTAGTCAATTAATTATTTTTATTTATGTTTTAGATTTTAATTTTAATTTTGCTCACAAAAATTGTTTGTCGAAAAAGAATATATAATTTTCTATTTCTCTATAAATACATAAACGCATTAATGCACTCGGGATGCATGAGATTAGATCTCAGGTATAAATATTTGACATTTTTTAGTCTAATGATTAAATTTTATTAATGAGATTATATTTAATCACTAATGAGAATATTTCGAAAGCGTATTCTCTTATCTCTCACTCTCTCGCTCTATAGGGCACTACAGTCATAGATAGCATGTAGTCATGCGTATATATCCCTTCTATCTATCGCACTTTATCCGATACATTTTTAATTATAGTAATTTTCGACTGCGATCACAATCAAAAATCTATTTCTCTTTCGCTCACTCTTTTTATATAATGTTCTTTATTTTGCCAAACAATAACTTTTTTCTTTTAATATTGCTTTTTGAGAGCAGAGAGTAATAAATCTTTTTCTCTCAATATTTAATTTGTTTTCCTTCTAATTTTCATTTTGATGTTCGGCTATCAAATAATCAGATAGTTCTTAAAAATGCTATTTTAATTTGAATAAATGCTCTGAAAATCTGTTTTTGCGCTCAGTTCTGTTACTCCTATAAAAAAATATACATTTTTAGAAATAATCTTTAATTAAACTGCCAAATATTTTGCACCCGCACCCAGAGATGCAACACTATTTTGAAGACTATTTAAAATAAAGTAATGCATTGCTCCGCTCCTTATTTGGGTGGAAAAAGATAGAGTGAGAACTTGAGAGGGAGAGAGAGCTTTTGATGTGAATTGTGCGCTATTCTCTATATTTCTAACAACTAATTGAATGACTAAACGTATGGTTGTGTGAGTGCTATGACTGCTCTGACTGTTATGGCTGTCTGTAGTGCTGTTGTAGTTGTGATTGTGTGATGAGGTCTGCAATCACTGAATCACTGATTCACTAATTCGTTTGAATTATATCTGATTTATAGACAATTTTTATATTTATTTAGTTTTTATTGATTTAAATGTTTATGTTTTGACCCAAATTAATGAATAATATTTGCAATGAATTTATGACAAAATAATAAGTGTTTTATATTGTAATGAGTGTTGGATTCAATACATTGTCTAATATTGTGGTCAATGAGTGTTGAGTGCAATCAAAGGTTAGATTATATCGAATCCATTGACTGAAGAAGACTATGAAATACAAATCAATGACCAATTGGTTAGCAATGAAGACGTTTTACACGACATTTGTTTTGATATCAATTGTCTCAATCATTGGCACCACTTATGCCAATAATGTCCGCAATTCTCACAAATCTATACAAAAACGGTCGGTTCGACCGACGAAGAGCTATGAGTTTAAGGAATCGGACGGATCTACACAAGGAATGGCTGTTTTCCATTTGGACCGGAAGGTCACCGACGAAAACTATAAAATAAAAACACCCCATCGGTGGGTCACTGTCGACCTGACCGGTGCAGACAAAGTGAAAGAGGTCTGGGATTACGAACTGCTCGGGAAGGAAAAGACCATTGACTTCTGGGTCTACGCCACCGGTCCTCATCTCAATGATTTGGAGCGCCAGAGGATTATTGTCCACTTAAAGGACGTTAACGATGAGAACCCATACTTCATAAACAGACCGCTGCCGATGCAGGCCGTGGTTCAGTTGAACGCTCCGCCCGGAACCCCTGTATTCAAACTACAAGCGCGCGATCCGGACACTGACCACAATATACACTACTTCTTGATTAGAGACAGAACCGGCGGAAGGTTTGAAGTCGACGAACGAAGTGGTGAAGTCAGGACCAGAGGCACCGATCCTTTTATGCTCGACAAGGAATATGTACTCTATGTTAAAGCGGAAGACCATAACGGACCCACAGGTGACCGACAGTTCCAGTCAACCAAAGAGGAGTGCCTGTCGATAATGGGTGGCAAACGTCCGCCACAGTTCTATATGCCTCGATATGAGGCCACTATTCCCGAGAACCAGAGGAAAGAGTCCGACATTATTGAAGTGAAAGCAAAATCCTTTGCTGACCGAGACATCAAATATACACTTAGAGCACAGGGCAAAGGCGCCGGAACTTTCAATATCGGTCCGACCACTGGTGTGGTAAAACTGGCCAAAGAACTGGATTACGAAGAGCTAAGACAACCAAAGACTTATTCCCTTATTGTGACCGCAACTGAAGATTCGGGAGGTTTTTCCACATCAGTAGAGCTGACCATAAAAGTGACGGACGTTAACGATAATGCGCCCCGTTTGGAGTTACCCGACTATAAGGCGCACAACCTCAATGAGGACATAGCCATCGGCACATCCATTCTTCAGGTGTCGGCCAGTGATTTGGATAGCGGAAAGAATGCAGAGATTGTATACTCTTTAGGTCGAGAAGAGTTCACAATCGATGAAAAGGGAATTATATATTCGAATAAACGATTGGACGCAGACATAAACAATACATATGTGCTCACAGTTAAGGCCACCGATAGGGGCGACCCTCCGATGACGGGCACCGCAACGGTTAGGGTCTATACAGAGAACAAAAACGACGAAACGCCTAAATTCAGTCAAGACGTGTATACGCCTAATGTGGACGAAAACGCCGGTCCAAACACTTTAGTGACTACAGTAGTCGCGAGCGATAAAGACGGCGATAATATTCACTTCGGGTTTGTCGGCGGCGGAACCACTTCGGGAATGTTCACTATTGAAGAGCGAACGGGTGTTATTCGACTGATTGCCGGAGAGATAGAGTTGGATAAAGACAAGTATGAGTTGAATGTGACGGCCAGGGATGACGGCTCCTGTTGTAAGAACGGGGCTCTCACTACACACACGGGCACTGCATTAGTCGTTGTCTTCATTACTAATGTCAACGACAATAAACCAATTTTCGAAGAGTGCGGTCTCTATGCGCCACATGTAGAGGAGGGGGCGACAAGTGGTACACCTGTAGTGACTGTCAAAGCCACAGATCAATACAAAGGACATAAGGGACAGGTCAGGTACTCTATAGTACAACAGCCCAATCAAAAAGGAACCAAATTTCTTGTGGACGAAGTGACCGGAGAGATAAAGACTAATAAGGTGTTTGACCGGGAGGGGGACGACGGGCGCTTTGTGAGTGTGACCGTCAAAGCAGTGGACAGGGGGTCGCCTCCACTCGAAGGCGTTTGTTATTTTAGGGTCGAAATAACTGATATCAACGATAATCCGCCTCTTTTTGATCGACAAGAATACAAAGAGAATGTAAAACAGGACACTCCTATCGGCACAAACATACTGCGAGTCTCGGCCTCTGACGAGGACGCGGACAATAACGACGCCATTACTTACAATTTGACGGCTCCTAACGAACGGTCAGGCATCAACTTCTTTGCCATAAACCCTGAGTCGGGTTGGATTATGCTTAAGAGACCTCTGGACAGAGATCAGTACCACTTGAGAGCCATCGCCAAAGACAATGGAATTCCACAACACAGAGCATCGGTAGAGATTGTGATCAATGTGGTGGACAGGGCTAACCAACCTCCCATTTGGGATTAACCCGTTTACGGACCCATAACTATACGCGAGAACTTAGACGTTGGCCGACGAGTAATAACAATCAAAGCTCGTTCTGGTATTCCCGACAATCCGACTGTGTTTTACTCACTTATGAGAGGCGGAACAGAACAAACCAACAAAAGGGACAGTTTTTATTTGAGTCAAAGGCATGAAAATGACATGACTTGGGCCGACATTTTTGTTAATTATCCGCTCGACTATGAAAAGATACAACAATACAATCTAACACTTCGGGTGGAGAACAATGGTATTCAACAGTTGGCCTCTGAGGCGACGGTTTATATTGTTTTGGAGGACGTGAACGACGAAATCCCACTATTCATCGAACGAGAACAGGAGACTGTACTCGAAGGCATGCCTCCCGGCACTAAAGTAACTCAAGTGCAGGCTATTGATAGGGACGGCACGTATCCCAACAATAAAGTCTATTATGGAATTGAACCCAAAGACGGAAGCGATAAGTACTTCTCAATAGACAGAGAAACGGGTGAAATATATACCAAAGCAGAGTTCGACAGAGAAGAGAAACAGGCCTACGCTATATTGGTTCGGGCAGAAGACGGGGCGCCATCGGACAGACCCAATATGAAACCAAAGGAACCGAATTCAGGTTTTGATTGCGTTTATTTGATTGTGTCGTGAATTAAGTATTAATGGATTTGTTTGATGTGATTCAGTGACCAAATACATCCGTATTGGCATCGGAGACAAGAACGACAATCCGCCCTATTTTGACCAACAGTTATATGAGGCAGAGGTCAACGAAGACGAGGACATTCAGCACACAGTGATTACAGTTACTGCCAAAGACAAAGACGAATGTAAGTCCTTAGACCTAAATCTGTTCTATAGATTAATTAATTGAATAAACATTGTTAGCTTCAAAAATACGTTACGAAATAACTCGGGGCAATCAGGGCGGGGCGTTCGCAGTGAAGAACGAGACGGGAGCCATATATGTCGCCGGTCCTCTCGATTATGAGACCAGAAAAGAGGTAAACATTTGGTTAAACTTTTCGTTTGATTTAGTTTTCGTTTGGGTTTTGAATCAACACTTGAAACGTAAGGAACAGAGTATTGAATACTTTGATTGTAGTTTAAGCTCCGTTTGGTTGCGTCGGACAACTTGAATGAGAATTTCACAACAGTTATAATCCATATAAAGGACGTTAACGACAATCCGCCGACCTTTGATCGGCCGACTTATGAAACACAGATTACTGAAGAAGACGACAGACATGTGCCAAAACGTATTTTACAGGTCATTGCAATCCAACAGTTTTGCGCTCATGTCTTGTAATTTGTTGTGCACTCGAACTATGATTTTTATTTGATTTATATTTTGATTAATTTAATAATTATTGCATTTTATGCTCGATTTTATTGCATGAAATTTTCAGTTTATTTTTGTTTTGCATTTTGTCCAAACATCCTATTCCCACACATTTAGTATGAGCTAACTCTGGTTGCATCCGACACATTGCGTGAAAATCACACCAAAGTTAGAATTCGTGTGAAAGACATTAATGATTTGCCCCCAAAGTTCGATCAGAGCTCTTATGAAACCACTATTCTTGAAGAAGACTCGGTCGGTCTCCCGAAAGCCATTCTAAAGGTATTGTTTTATCCCAAAACCTAAATACGCGACTCAACAAATGTCATTCACAGACATTATTTCTTTTTAAAATTATTTTATCAAAAATCACTATTTTTGCATAGTTTTACTCAACTTTTGCAATAAATTAACACTATTTTCACTTTCACTCCGTTTAACGCTTTTGTCTCTTCTATTGTATTGCATTCAATTGAGGAATCGTTTATTAACTGAAATTAATGCACAATTAGGTGACGGCAACCGATGGCGATCGAGACCGTCCCCAACAAATAGTTTATTTCCTGACCGGACAGGGCATCGATGACGACGACCCGACAAATAGCAAGTTTGCTATAAATACCACAACCGGAGAGATATATGTTTTACGGCCATTGGACCGCGATTTGCCGACCGGTCGTTCCCAATGGAGGTTCACAGTCTTTGCTGAGGACGAGGGCGGGAATGGATTAGTAGGTTATGCGGACGTATTGGTGAATCTTAAGGACATCAATGATAACGCGCCGTTCTTTCCATACTCTATATACACGGGTAATGTAACCGAAAACGGAACGGCGGGTATGACTGTGATGACTATGACGGCTACTGATTATGACGACCCGAGCGAAGGACTGCACGCAAAGCTCAAGTACTCCATTGAACAAAATCAAGTGAACGAAAACGGAGAACTGATTTTCACAATCGATGAGGAAACGGGAGTCATATCCACTGCTGTCTGTTGTTTAGACCGCGAAACCAATCCCGAGTACACAATCAAAGTGGTGGCGATGGACGGCGGAGGACTCAAAGGGACGGGAACTGCAACCATAAAAATTAAAGACATCAATGATATGCCCCCGGAATTCACGAAAAAGGATTGGTTCGTCGAAGTGGACGAGACTGAAGGCGACGGTTTGCCTGAAGTGCCCATTTTGGTTGTGTCGGTCAATGACGGAGATCTTCTCGAAACCAATCGATTCAGTTATAAAGTGATTGACAACGCGTTCGGTTCAGACAAGTTCACAATGGTTACCAACTCCGACGGCACCGGTTCTCTCAAAGTGGCAAAACCTCTGGACTATGAGGACCAACAGCAGAGGTTTGGGTTCAATATCACAATCTCTGTTAGCGATAACGGCGGGGAATCGATGGACACCTATCACGTGGACTACGCAAAGGTGAACGTTAGGTATGTATTGACTGAAAGAGTTTTGTCCGAAAAAGTGTTAATTATTTGTCGGTTTTTGTAATTTAAAGATTGCGAGACATTAATGATAACAAACCTGAGTTCGAAAAACCAAACATTGAGGTGACTGTACTCGAAGACTCAAAAGAGGGCACGAGTTTGGCCACATTCCTGGCCACTGATGCAGATCAGGGCGGGAAGTCTCGAGTCTCGTACCAAATCGACCGAACGTCTGATAAACGCCGTCAGTTCAGTATTGACCAAAACGGTGTCGTAAAGATCCAGAGAATGTTGGACAGGGAAGAGACACCCAGACATCAGGTGAAGATTCTAGCAGTGGATGACGGCGTACCCCCGCGTACGGCAACGGCAACTCTGACTGTAGTCGTCGGAGACATCAATGATAACGCCCCGCGATTTCTGAAAGACTACAGACCTGTGATTACTGAACACAATTCTCCCGGAAAAGTAGAGGAGATATTGGCCACGGATGACGACGACAGGTCTAAAGGCAATGGTCCGCCCTTTACGTTCCGAATGGATCCAAACGCTCCCGATTTGATCCGTAAATTCTTTGACGTACAGCACGACGCGAAGGGAGCGAATGGGGACGGAATGGCAATCGTGCAGTCGAAGGAAAAGTTCGATAGAGAGACACAGAAGGAGTATTTGGTGCCCATTATTATCAAAGACAGTGGCTATCCATCAATGACGGGAACGAGTACTTTGACGGTAATAATAGGGGACATCAACGACAACCGTATGCATCCCGGGGCCAAACATATATTCGTCTACAACTTCAAAGGCCAATCTCCGCCCACACAAATCGGTAGAGTACACGTCGAGGACTTGGATGACTGGGACTTACCGGACAAGACCTTCTTCTGGGACGGAAACGTCGCGCACCCGTTCTTTGAACTGAGTCCAGACGACGGAATGATTACAATGAAAAACGTAACGAACGGTGAGTTTGTTCTCAAATTCAATGTTTACGACCGAAAGCACACACAAGAAGTTCCGGCGAATGTGACGGTTGTGGTCAGAGAAATACCAGAAGAGGCCGTTTACAACTCGGGCTCTATTCGAGTGTCGGGAATCACTGCCGAAGACTTTATTCGCGTTTGGAATTTCCACGAACAACGACAGGTGCCGTCGATGTACGACCAGTTCAAAGACGTTTTGGCACGAGTTCTGAAAGTAGAGAAAAAGAATTTGGATGTGTTTAGTGTTATCACTAAACAGGAAAGACCTCCGATCACAGACATCAGGTTCGCAGCGCACGGCTCTCCATATCAGAAGTCGATCTTTTTGGACGGAGCGGTCAGTTTGAATCGAAGAGTTATCGAACACGAGGTCGGACTCAATATAACATTAGTCGGAATCGACGAATGCCTTATTGAGAACATTCATTGCGAGAGCAGTTGTACTAATGTTCTGGAGATAAACCCACAGCCGATTGTAGTGAACGCCAACAGAACCTCATTTGTCGGCGTAAACGTATCGGTGCGACCGAAATGCACGTGCGGTGCGCGAGACTTCACTGAAGCGGAAACGTGTCGAAAAATGCCCACTCCTTGTCATAACGGCGGCCGATGTACTGACTCTTCGGTCGGAATTTTGTGCAAATGTCCCGAAAACTATTCGGGTCCTCAATGCCAAATGCCTGTGCGATCGTTCAACGGCGACGGCTGGGCCTGGTTTTCACCCCTACAACAGTGTCAGGACTCGCATATGAGTCTGGAATTCATGACCCGAACACCCAATGGCCTCATTTTCTATAACGGACCTATTGTGGAACCAGTTTTGGGCACAAAAGCCGTCAGAGATTTCATTTCACTCGAACTCTTCAGAGGAAAACCAAGATTTTTGATTGACTTCGGCTCCGGAACTGCGGAATTGACAGTCAATCCTTCGGGTGATTTACACGACGGGGAGTGGCATAGAATCGATATATTCTGGACTAAAGAAACAGCACGTCTTATGATCGATAACTGTATCGGAACAGTTGCGGAGGAAGCGGATCCACCGAAGATCGATCGGTCGCGATGTGAGAACATTACCCGAATTGTGGGCTTCAATGAGTACCTGAATGTGAATTCTCCGCTTCAAATCGGGGGTGTTTTGCACAAACCGGTGGACAACTACTACGACTGGCATTATTTGCCGACAAAACAGGGTTTCACGGGTTGTATCAAAAACTTTATTCACAACAGCGTTATGTATGACTTGGGTTCGCCCGGAAGTTCCGAAAGGAGTGAACCCGGATGTCCGCCCTCTGAAGACCAGTGCAACGCCAACTCCATCACTAAACGATGTCTTCACGGCCAATGTGTGGGCACTTATAACTCGGCCCGTTGTGTATGTGAATCCGGGTATTGGGGCGTCCGGTGCGACAAAGAGACCCAATCAAAAATGTTTCAACAAAGCAGTTATATTAAGTACGCCCTGTCCTTCGATCCCGACTCCTATAAGACCGACATTCAACTAATGTTCAGAACGCGTCAAAAACACGGGGAACTGTTTCGCGTGGCCTCAAAACACGGCCGCGAGTACTGTGTCCTCGAAATCAAAGATAAAAAGTTGAGATTTAAATTCAATTTAAATAATTTGCGCTCTTCTGACGAACGAGAACTTTGGTTGCCTTATGTCTACGTCAGTGATGGTCAGTGGCATACCGTTAATGTCCAACGCTTTGGCAGCACTGCCTCGATATCACTGGACGGCGGCGGCGGTCGAAGATTCAATGAAATCATTGATTACGAAGGCTTACATCAACTCTTGCCGGTAGAGAAGCAGAATGTGATCGCAGGCGGAGATGTCCAGTATGTGGGGCCGGGGGTGACGGTCGTCGACAATGACTTCCAGGAAGGTCTGGGCTTTTAAACATTTTTATTGAATTAATTCCTAATTATATATGAATTGAAACACTATTTTAACCCAAAGGCTGTATGAATGACATACGTCTCGATCAAAGGTATCTTCCGATGGAAAACGGGTCCGAAAACGCAGCTGTGGTCGAGTGGAGAAATCTTATAAACGGCTGTCCCTCTAATAATCCGTGTGAAGGCATTCACTGCAACCACCCGTTCGATTGTATAGACCTTTGGATGATTCACGAGTGCAGGTATGAGAGTTTGATTATTACAAACAAACAAAACTAATTGCTAATCGCATGCATTGGCTGTGCTTTGATTGCATGGAATGCTTTATAACAAATCTATGGGTTTGGCTTACGGTTGTACTAACTTTGCTAACATAGGTGTCCGCACGGGTTCACCAATACTAATGACGGGAAAAACTGTACTGATCTTAATGAATGCGATTCAATGAACCCGTGCCAAAACGGTGGCTCCTGTATGAATCTGGAGAAAGGAATGGGTTTCTACTGTGTTTGTCCCGAAAACTTTTCCGGAGAGCACTGTAACGCTCAGAAAATTGAAAAAGAACTACAACTGAGCAACGCTGCACTTATGATGATTATTATATGTCTCGTAAACATTATGAGTGAGTATTCCTCTTCACTTCACTTCTCTATTACCGGTATTTCCTATACATAACACTATAATGACTCGAATGCATGACATACTTAACTGTGCACTAAATGGGCTAACAATTAATGTCTTAACAAATAAATATCGAATCAAAGGTGAGATGTGTTTACAATAAATAATCAATACTTCAGTTGTCCGACTGGTCTACAAATGACGGCCAATAGACTAAACTGTGAAGACAAGAATGAATGCGATTGGCGGCCCTGTGGACGGGGAGGACGTTGTTTCAATGTAGAGAGCGGAGGCGGTTATTGGTGTGACTGTCCTCTCGACGGCTTCAGATGTGACAATTGTAGTTGTGATGAGGGGCCAGACATTAGGCACAGTAGTGCCAAAATCGGTTTGGGCGGGGATGCACTCGCAGTCATTATTCTATGTTTGATTTTTTATTTAAGTAAGAAATTGTTTTGTTTTTACGTAAAGTATTTATTTTTGAATATTTTATTTAAATCTGTTTTTTTCAAAAAAAAGAAATTAAATTATTTCGAAAATCTTTCACTATTTTGAGTCAAATAATAGTGAATATAATCATTGAATACATTATTAATTCATTTATGAATTTTAGTTCTGGTGTTAGTAATCGTTGCCTACACTCGAAGCCGAAGACCACATCAAAAGTTCGGTAATGATGTCGACGACGACGTGAGAGAAAATATCATCAGTTATGACGACGAGGGCGGGGGTGAAGACGACATGAATGCCTATGACATAACACCACTTCGTATTCCAATTGATTCGACCGGAAATATCGTCGGAAAAGAAAAGCCCGGAATTATAAAAGACATGCGTCAAAGACAATGTATGTCTTCAGACACGCACTAACTTTGAAACAATTTTTTAATTGCTTTCCTTTTTTAGATCCAATTGATCCGAATCGAGATGTCGGGGATCTAATACGCGATAACTTAGATAAAGCGGATAACGACCCGAATGCCCCTCCTTTTGATGACCTCAGAAACTATGCTTACGAGGGCTGTGGCAGTACTGCCGGGTCTTTGAGTTCGTTAGCGTCGGGAATGGACGATAACGAACAGGACTTTGATTACCTCAACAGATGGGGTCCGCGATTCCAAAACTTAGCGACAATGTATGGACAGGGAGAGAGTGAGGACGAGTAGTGACCACTCGATCGATATATAGCCAAATGTTATAACAGATCTCAACAAAATGTGAAACAATTTATTGTAAATATTGTGTATTTAATGTCCGACCGATTATCGAATCATTTCCACGACATTGCAGTTATCACTCGCAGCTATCAATCGTTTCTTCTGGTGTTTGTCTCAAACAAAACAAACGGTTTTTATATTTTAGGCAAAATCTAATAATTTAGGAAAAAATATTGCAATAATTGGATCGAATGTCGAATCAAAAAAAATCAAAATAAAATTAAAAGAACTTTCAGATCGACCACCAAATGATGGACTCCTGAGAGCCGTCCCTATTATTGCTGTTATTTCTGCACTTTTTGAACCCAAATAATGGTTTGCGACGGCCTCTGAATTATAGTCTCATATTTGTCCAGTGCTTAAACAGATTGTGATTAATAATTACCAGACTTTTAAAGCAAAGGTCCAACAACTGCTCAATACTTTTGAATCACAATTGCCATCAATTCTATCATTTTATTTATACGTCTATTATATATAATATAAATATTATATTTAGTAAAACACAAACTAATTATTCGCTAATTTAAGTGATAATGTGTCGAATGTAGTGAACGTCTAATTAATTAGTTGTTGTTTATTATCGTCAAAAATACTTTTTACATAATTTATACATTATTTCTACAATCGAACCGACATTTGGGCCCAAAAACTGCCATTTTATCACTCAATCAGTGATTTTTAGTATTTGAAGAGCCATTCTATTTGAGAAGCATTAATGAAAAGACACTTTTCTTAACATTCCATTTAAATCAATGTGTTTTAAACTTTTAATTTATAATTTAATTATCAATCCTTTGGCAGCTTTTGTTGCATTGAGTTTATTAAACAAGATTTGAGCTCTTGTTTTGAGTGCCAACTAATCGACTATTTATTTGAAACTTTTTAGTTTTTTTTCTTTATTATATATATTCTTAATGACAATACTTTCAATAAGTTCTTTGGGTTCCGCTCTAAACATCGGTTATATATATATCTAAATATTAATCTAAATAATTATTAATCTGTGATTCATTTCATTTAATTTTTTATTTCAAATAACTTTTTTAATATTTCTTATTATTTGTCTTATTTGTGATATTTCTTTAATTAAATTATTTGTTCAAAAATGCGATTCAATGTGTTTCGCATAAAAAACAATTTTTTTAAAAACAAAAATTTATTAAATAATACTTAACGACAGCTTTTATCAGCAGTGTATCATTCAATGTATCACTTAATCAATTCATAATTAATGTTTTCATTTATAGCACGTTTAGCTCTTTTCTATCAATTAATGACAAATAAAAGGACAGCTTTTAATTGAGAAGTTTGATTACTTAAATCATAAATGCAACTGTAATTGCAAAGCCTCTAAACCAGTATTTAATAACTGCCATAAATGTAATAATTGTTTGGCAACACTAGTCATTCGAGTATTTCATTGTAAACTAAAACACATTTAACATAACTCTTGATTTTATAATTACTACAAAAAATATAATTACTTTTAATGAAGTTTTCATATATTAATCAAAAGATATCTACAATTATTGTGCCATTTCTTCCTCTAAACGATTGGCAACTAATGTAACGAAACATTTAATTAATTGTAAATATAATATAATTATTCGATAAATCGATGCCTAGAAGTGCCTGAAAAAGGGCTGTAAAGAGCTCTTTGACAACTCAGTTAACCATATAATCATTATCTTTCCAACAATTGGTTAATTATAATCAGGAGTTATGGGTCAATAGATGTGACGACTCTTAGAGGCACTCGACTGGCGTTGGCTTACAATTGATTTGTTTTACAGCTAATGATGTAAATTATGAACCAATTCTTTAAATGTAATCATAATATTAGACAAACGATTAAGTGATTTAGCATTTAGTAAATTGTGTGGAATTGTATTTTCTGTGCCTATAATTATAATTTACATCAAAATCAGATATCTTTTCCAATTAAATCTTCTTTTATTACAAATCTTTTCAATTAATGACCAATTCTTTATAATTTATATTTAAATTAAATTTTATTTACTTTTATTCAGTTTATTATCAAATATACGATTCAATTAAAGTCTGTAAAACATTTTGAGTCAAATAAAAATCAATTTTTTTTCATTAAATTATTATTCGATTTAATCTCAATAAATAATACAAATATTTTTTTAAAAACATTAAAGAGTTTTCAGTTTAAAAACTTATTTTTATGGGCAAAGTTGCAATTTCATGTTTGCGCATGTTGAAACTAACTTTCTCATTACATGTAAATATTCGAATTTTATAGAATGACAATGTTGTCTTGTATAAACCAGTCTCTGCTCCCATAAAACAGATACATAAAGTTTGTTTTTAAGTAGAATAGAACAAAATGCTTATTTTTAATAATGACAAGAATACACTGGAATTTTCTTAAAATCTTTCGAAGGAATAATTGAGAGAGTTTTCCATCGCATTTATTTTGACTATAATTATAATTTTATTTAAAATCCTTTTGTATAAATAATTTGATGTCACTTTCCACCTGATTAAACATTTATTCAAATATGTGTAAAAATGCCACATAAGTTGTGTCCCACAGACCAGAGGAACAAATTCTAATTTCAAATTTTTGCTCAATTGAATTGGTTTTTGTTTAATTGTAAGGGAATAACAATAATAAGATATCACCATTCTTTACAGTTGACAGACTTTTCTTAATATCCTTCAGAAACTTGATCAATGTCATTTCCATGTTTGTATATGTTTTAAATTCACAGGTCTTTAAAAAAACAATTTTTTCTTAATATTTTCTTAAATTTGTCAAGTACATTATTATATTAATTCAGTAATAAGTTTTAATCAATTTTATAGAATATTCTGCAACGGGCGCTGTTTTATCAAATCATAGGATGGAGTGGTTATTTCACTTACCTATAAAGGTGTCGTTCAACACCAATGGTCTTATTCTGGACTAAACCATTTCTCCGCATCCTTGGATTGCAATCAATGTTTCTCTTACTGTTAGTTTTATAATTTTATCAAACGTTATTAAAAGTATAATATTTCTATGTTTAGTTGATTAAAAAATTCTTTGACACAGCTTTGATAAGAATTGAACCTTGAACAGTTCTAAGATTTTATTGATAAAATAAGATAACCTTGATGAATTTTTCAAATTTGTATCACATCTTTCGAAGAAAAGGAGAATATTTCCGGGGAGTGCGCCTCTCTTTAGAGTTTCTGACCGCTTGGCCTTAGGTATCGGTGCTCAACCGAACAGTTAATTGGGGAAAGCGTAGTTCAATTGGAGGAGAGGTACTAAATATCGATATTTCGGTTAAAATAATTGTAAAATAAAGTGGAAAAATATTTGTAAATAAGAAAAATAGTTTTATTTCATTGTTTTCATCGATTAATACATTTATTGTCGTTTTATTATTATTTCAATTATTGTTTCTTTATTTATATTATACGACAATTTATTAATTACTTTCGTTATTAAAAACGATTAAAAAGTCTAATTTATAAACCTCTCTCTCAATGAGATCTAACTTATAACTACTCACAAAACGCATTAATTAAAAGTCTCGTTATTTCAAACATTAAATCAATAATAATATATAAAATAAGAAATGTTTTGAATTAATCATAAAATATCGATAAATACTTTATAAAAATCAATGAAAAAATAAAGAATTATTTTTAAATAAACTTATGTTTCGTTTATAAAGGAGGGTTCGGATTAAGGAAATGGGGGGGTTTTACAATCTCATTAGATAGAGGGAGTGAAATGACACAATTTGACAATAGGAACCATATTTTTATCTCTTATGGTTTTCGAGATATTAATTTTTGAAATTCCGAGTTAAGCCAAAATTT
>JAQFXN010001396.1:0-15495 GCA_034693365.1 Liacarus xylariae
GGGAGAGAGTGGAGAGGGAGGGAGAGGGGAGAGAGGGAGGGAGAGAGAGGGAGAGGGGGAGAGAGCGAGAGAACAAGAAGACAAAATAAAAGCAATGTTTAATAAAACTAAAATTATTTGTTCGGCAAAAGAGAGAGAAATGGATTCTTAGAGACAGAGAGACATAGAGAGAGAGGGAGAAAAAGAAATGACTCTGAAATCAGATTTTAAAATAGAGATTATGTAAAATACAATATAAGACAATCTAACTTAAGGGCTATGATTAAGAGTCAAAAGAAAATGTGAATTATATTGAAGACATGAATAGCTGTTTTGTGAACATTATATGACAAAAACATATATAAAAAAAGGAGAGTTGGCCTGAGAATTCTCTAAGGAATAAGTCTAGAGCTGTAAAAATAGAGAGCGGGAGGAGAGAGAGAGAGAGAGAGAGAGAGAGAGAGAGAGAGAGAGAGAGAGAGAGAGAGAGAGCGCGAGAGAGAGAGCACACATGCAATTATTTAATAGCAGTCATGACTTGAATTGCAATCTTTAATTGTATTCTATAACTCAGACAATAATTTGATATTATTTGTTGAAACAAATTTGAAACAGAATTTTCTTTTGCCCGTAATTTCTTTACTTAAATCAACAAAACAATTGGTATTATTTCAACGTAACTGTAATTTATAACTCGATTATTGTTTGTGATTAAGAAAGAAAAATATATTTTATATATCTAATGGATGTTTAGAAAATATTATCATGGTTATAAAACTAGAATGCTTTAAGCTAGTCTAGGAATTTTCACAGTTATTCTGGATAGAATATTTTGAATTCATAGAGAATACATCTTATACAGAGAAATTTTTATGCACATCAATAATATATGATAATCAACTATTTAATTAACAAAAAACTTTAGAGAATTACAATGGTTTTAAATTTTTAATTATCATAATTAACATCGGAATTATATAATGTACCTTGCTAATGAACCAGCTAAATTTTTGCTTAAAATCAAATGGGATAATTTTTCTTCTCAAAATGCTGGTCTTTAAACACTAAAGGTATGGCCATATCTGTGCTTTTGATCACTTTGTTATGTATTATATTATATGATCAACAGCTTTGAATTTCGCTGTTATCATCGAGAATATACTTTTAAAACATAAACCATAAGAGACAGAAATATGGTTCCATGTGAAATTATGTGCTATTTTATAGCCTCTTTCTGATGGGACAGGTCAAAATCGAATATTTGAGATTCAAAAATCCTATTTCAAATGCAGTGTTGAGGATAACAGCGAAATTCAAAGCTGTTGTATATGATATGTTGTGTAAATGTCTGAACCCAATCAAAGAGATATATAAAAGTGAGAGGAATTTCATTATTGTTTGATGAAATCGTAACGTTAGAAAGTATTTAATAATTGACAGTATATCACATGTAATTGATATTAAGTAATGGATGGCCGACATTCTCGCACTAACTTATACACTGACATACATATTCTCTCCTCACCTAATCTACCAGTGCATACATACATACATATATACATGTTCTCAAATTAGTGAATAGCAAAACTGTTATGCAATCACTGGAACACAGAATTGAAGATTACATTCAATGTATGGAAAAAATTGTCTATGAATTGGAAGTAAATATAATTCAGTCTTATATTATATAAAAAAAAGATTGGATCCAAAAAATTCTATATCAATGTTAATAGAGATAAAATATAAAATACATTTTCAGTTTATTCTCCATAAATTCAATGAAAAAAATATTGAGTTGATGTTTAATAAGATTCGTCTATTTATTTATTTATATATTCATAAAATCGGTTTAAAATAAAGGAAAAATTCTTGAATCAATAGGAAAAGAGATTAAAGCATTAAAAATAAGTTTAAATATCAAAAGAGGAAAATCACTAAAAAAATATTTTCTGCCTTTTTATATACATATTTTGTTAACTAAAAATATATTTTCAGATAATATGTAATTCAAATGTGATTTTTCATATTCAGTTTCTTTTTTGGAATTCCTAAATGATTTAAATTCTTTCTAATATATGGAAAATATAATGTTTTGAATAAAATTATAGATAGCTTATAGAGAATATATACTATTGCTAATTATTATCAACAAGGATTCAAGCGTTAATTGATCCTGATCTCGTGTTCATGCTTGTTTTCTACAAATTCACACCACAATCCTAAGACTTTGCAATTGATTATAAATCATTTTCCCATAGATTTAGCATTAAATCAAAATTCTGTATCTCTGATAACAGAAGAAAAAAAGGATAAGAAGAGATGATGGATAGGCATAGTATCAGAAATTATAAGTCTGAAAGTTATAACGCATAAGTGTTACAAAAAAGTGGCCATATGTTATTTTGGACAGTCAGGGCTTACAAGATAGGCACCATATCAAGTGCTTTTATTTGGATAGAATTTTCTTTTGCTAAATTAAAAATACACTAAATTTTCATAAAATTTTGATGTGTTAACAGAATTTGGATGAATAAGAAGGGGAGAGAGAGAGAGAGAGAGAGAAGAATCTTAACAATGAGTGCACGACTACATCGACACGAATGGGTGAACAGCGACGCAAAACAGGATCTAAAATGACATCAATAACAATGTCTGGCTTTACGACAACACAGAATAATACTATAAAATCTCTCTCAAGAGAATGGAATGGGAGAGAGAAGAAAATCAGTGGAAAATAAGGCAAATAAATAATAAAGAAATATATTATACATAAACTGATTATTAGTTTTTTTTCTTCTTCTGATTTAATTCGATTATCGGTTTTTATTTATATATGCACTTTGGATGTCTGTCCCACCTCTTTGGCAAAGTATGTCTGAGAATATTCTGTACAACAGGTATGAAAAAATGTGTTGAGAACTGTTTGAGTGTTGTGTGTGTGAGAGAGAGAGTATAGGGGTTTTCAAATAAATTCAACTGTTATGACAAGTCATGTCTGAAGAGTATCATTGAATTCGTGAATCGCTTTTCTCGAGTCAGAGATCTCTTCAAACGTGCATTAGTTGGCGATATTCGTGTGTTTTGTTAGTATAACTTAATTGGATTAGTCTTATGTTTAAGTATAATATATATAGTTATAGATATAGATATATATATCATCTGAAGATATGTGTGTCGAACGCACACAACAACTGAGTGCACACTTTTCTTGTTGTATCAATCGGTTGACTATTGGCTGAAGAATGGAGTGAAGAGAATAAATAATAATATATTTCGTTGCGGTTCATGAGCTCATTCAGTGAACACATTGCGTGACTCAATTCAGTCGCTCTGCTCTCCACAATGCCATAAGCTATCAGAGCTTAAGCACTAAGTCGTTTGCCTGGGCTAACCCTTTGAGCTCCGGCACAATTGCAAGTCACATAACTCTAGTCCTTCTTATATTCTTTCCGCTAAACTGCGAGAAAAGAATTTTCTTTTAAGAAAATAAATACTTTTAAAAATTGTTTGCAAACTATTTGTTAAAAGTTTATTTCTAAAGAATTATGAAAAATATTTTTCTTAACAAAATTATATAAAATCTCTGAATGAGAGAAAAATTTCTGACTATTTCTGTAAAATATATATTTATTTAAAGAATATTCTTCAGAAATAAGATACGAAGATTGGATCAATTTTTTTGTCTTCTTTTTCCTTTCCCTTCCCTTCCCTTTCTGTTTGTCATTTCGAAGTCTCGATATTAAGTCTGAAATTTGATTCTAAAAGTATAACAAAAAAAAAATAAAAATAAAAAAGGAGAAAAGAAAAGTTTCATTTCTATTGTATTATTTTTTATTATAACTTATATAAGACTTTATTCAAAGACTTAGTTTATATTCATTCTGTGTTCACATTTAATCCTAAAGTCTCGTTGAAATTCAAAGATTCACAAAAAACATCTTTACTATAGTATAGTATTTTTCCGAAGAAATGGCTAAAATCTTGACATTAAAATAAATGCCAGAATATATCCGATAGAGAAGAGAAAAAGGTTTTATCCATAAACTTATACTTATGGACAGTAATGCCATATTCTGTATATAAGTTTATATTTCTTTTTGTGGACAATAAAAGATATATCCTTTCAAAGAGTTTAATAAAATGTATAAAAATGTCAAAAAATTCAAAGCATATGAATGGCAGACATCAATTGAAACAAATCATGTTATACTTTGATATATAAAACTGTATATAAATAATAATGAGCATGTCGAAATAAGATATAACGATTTTTGCACTAGCTTGGAACAATTTTTAAAAAAATAACTATTGAATTTAACATAATTAGTTTTAAAAATTCAATATAAAAAAATAACACTGAACCCTCTCTATAAGTATTATTTAAAAAAACATCCAGTTCTTTATATAATTTTGAGTATTATTCCCCAGATATCTCATGATTTGATTGATTGCCACCATTCTTACTATTAGATCATATCTGCAAACAAAAATAATAGAAATATTGGATATTTGTTATATTGATCTGGATATTTATCATACACATCATAAAGGAGTGGCCAAGTTGGAATTGTGTGGCCAAATAGTGTTGTAAATTACTGAATTTACTATAAAGAAAACTAGAGATATAAAAGATGATAAAATTTAAGTAGCTTTCCTCTAATTAATGTATTAGGATTCTAACGTGTGTATTTGTAATAATAAATTAATAAAAGTAATTTTTAGGTAAAAAACTGGTATTTATTCAAGGAAGATTTTTAAGATTTTCTAGTAGTATTTTAAGATCAAGTAGTATTTTCTACATTCTGGTTATTTATGATATATTCTACAGTTATTGTAAATATTTTAATAAAATAATCAATATATCGGTTGAAACTTATAAAAAAATATTTCATCTCTAATCAGATATGTTTTGAAACGGGGAATAAACAACAAAACAAATCAATCAAAAAAAAATTATAATATTTATTAACAATTTCTTTATTTTTTTGAATATTGAAGATTTTGATTTCCATAATAAATCATTGCATTTATGTGTGCAATCAATTTCTCAAATGAACTAACGCTTGAATTGTCATAGAGTACTGTAGACAACAATTCCAATATATAATTCAATTGAAAGGCATAGAAATGACAATTTTCTCTTCAAAAAAAAAATTATTCGACAAAACAATATTTTATATCAAATATCAGTGAATGTCAGTGAAAATCTGTGAAAAAATATAACATAATTTTATATTGAAAATGGTTTATCATTCAAAAACTCATTATTCTTTTTATTTTGGACTCCTTTTTCCTTTCTCTTTAAATGAAATTCAAGAATAGGATTACAAGTGTGCAGAGCACAGGCAGTAATGTGCAAGTAATTCGATAACAAGGAGGGGCAGCTCTGCTTTTGAAATGCTAGAAAATAGGCTTCTAATATTTATATATTCCGATAGGATCATCATGTTCATATCTATCTTAATCGGATTTGGCTTTGACCTGAATAAAAGCTTATCATCTTTTGATTAAAACAAGGTTAACAAGGCTAGTTTCTATAGCAGACAAAGATGCTGAGACTCTAGACGGTAGTTAAAATAGAGTATTGAAGTAAATATCTGGGGTTAAGTAGAGTAGAATGAAATAAAGAAATGCGCATACAAGAATTAAACAATCAAAAATGTTTCAGATCATTCTAATTCCATTAAATGCATTTGTAGCGTTTAATACGAAGTAACTGACAATGGAAGTATCTTGGCTTTGGGTAAAATATTAAGGCTTTTTCAATTCTAAAACATAAATTGGCTCAAATGAAAATAGTGTGCAAAATTTTAGAGTGTACAATTAATTCTAACCACCTTTGGGAAAGGTTCAATTATAATGTTACGATATTTCAATTTTTAGTTTATTAAAAATTTACAGTTTCTTATTTAATTTTATGAATATTGTTTAGTATTTAAATGATTATCAATTTATTTATTACAGGTTTTGAATTCTTAATTGAAAATTAATGAACTGTAAATATATATTTGAATTGAATTTTATAGATCTAAAAACATTATAATTGAACCCATTATAGGTGGTTAGAATTAGTTGTACATCCTAAAATGCCCAATATCTTCATTCGGGCCAATTTATGTTTTAGAATTGAAAAAGCCTCAATTTTTTACCCAAAGCCAAGATACTTCCATTGTCAGTTCAGGATTTCTAAACGTAAGATTTAAATTTGAACTCACAGTAATTTAAAGTTTTTTAAAGCAGACAAAAACAGTAATGTGGAAATATAGCTTCACATTTGGCCATTTAACCATTTGGTTATTTGGACATCTTAGATAAATTTATCATTTCAAAAATCACATAGGAGACAGAAGGGAGTGAGTGGGGTGTGTTTGCTATTCAAAAATAATGATAGTTTTTGAACGTACATATATTCTTAGGATGATTCCGAAATTATCCAAATTTAAAATTGGAGCAGGAGATGTTTTGGTTGTTTTCATTATTTCGATTTTCACATTTTTATTACTGATTTCACTATAGATGACTAACACATCTCAGTCTCCGTTGAGTTAGGGATGCGCAAATAGGGGGTTCTAGCCCGGAATACCTCACCTGTGATTTTGGCTGATACCCCCTAGGTCGCTCGCGAGGTGCCCCTATAGCAATTTTAAAAAACGACGCCAAAGGTGCCGTTTTCGGAAATTCTGTCTAAATTCTTAGGAAAATAACAGAATTTTATCAAATTTTTGCTTAATTTAGTCAAATTATTTAAATTCTTACAGAATTAGTCAAAATTCTGTTAAATTACATCATTTTTAATTAAATTCTTCAAGAATTTGACGATTGAGCAATATTTTCCTGTAGACCCCCTGTCCAAAATTTAGACAAAGTTGTGACGTCACAGCCCTGAATACCCCCTCTGACGTTTCAAAAAGTCAATACGGCATTAAAATGTAAATATTTTCATATCCGCATCCCTGCCCTTGAGTTAAATATTTCAAAGTTTGTTGAAAAATGAAACGATAGTAAAAATGAGCTTAAATTAGATTATATTACAATAGAATACAAATTGTATTAAATTAACAGAAAATAAATGATAAAAATATTTTAATAATTCACAAAATGCTAATTAAATTGAAAATAAACTCTAAAAATACTTACAAAACAAAAAAGTTATACTAATTTAATGAAAAATTAGACATAATTTTACAGACAATCGGATCGGGTTTTATAGGATTGGCTAATACTAGGGATAAACTGATTGGAAAATTACTTATTCTTATAAAATAAAAATTATAGTAAAAAAAAAAGTTTTCCATTAAATTCCTGTTTTCAATTCGTTATATAAAAAAAAAGTTAAAATAAATTGTTTTGAATTAAATTTTCTTTTTTCTTCTTATTATCCAATAATTCAATAGTCCTATAGTCAGTTCCTATTGAAGAATTAGTGTAATCGACATGTATTTCAGCGTAAAAATGAGGTCAAACTCAAAAGAATTTATATATATAAGAAAAAAAATGAGTGCACAGAGGCTTATAGTGTGTTATGCGGTGACAGTGTTATGTGTGCAGTGAATAAAGCATAAGCGAATAGAAAACATATATAAGAAAAAAAAAGAGTAGAGAAGAATAAGTGTTTGGATGAAAACACGGATTCTAAGGGCCAGTATTGCCCACTATTTGATGCCCTGTTCCACGTCTAACCCAAATAGATTTGTGCCTTTAATTTGAACAGTAGTGTAGAGCACAAGGCGTTACGGTTCAGAAGGAACAGCTATTTTGTTTAACTAATTAAATTCATTGAACGCATCGCATATAATAGAGTTAATGGAGTAAAACATTAGGAGAGAAAAGAAGGAGAATTAGAGAGCGAGAGCAGTGAGAGGAGTGGGAAGAGAGGGAGAGAGAGAGAGAGAATTTTAAAAAGAATCAATGGAGAAGTAGAGGAGAGAATAATTATCAACAAAAGTTCACAAATATTTGCATAAATTTTAATCAATCTATGGTTTGCTATTTTGATCTTTTCTAACTAAAGAATATTCTATAGTTTTATAACACTCTGTATCCTATTTAATGACGAATTATTCCATTAATTATAAAGTGAAAATGATTTCTTTTTTTAATTAAATTATTCTTTCATTTTTTTAGAAATTCTGTTTCAAATTCTGTATTTTATAGTAGAATAACAATGTTTTAGTTGCAGAAAAAGTTGTATTCAAATTGAAACAAGAAATTCTGATATATATAAAGTTATTTTATCTAGATACCTTTTTTAAAAAAACACCTCTCCATATACCTGGTCCATAATTAGACCCCAGCCCATTCCTGTTCTTTATAAACTGGTTTATCAGAAAATAAAATCGATAAAGAGATTAAGAATTATGCGATAGAATGAAGGAATTGTGTTGAATAGCACTGGAATAGTAGTTGAATTGAAGGGAAGACCTGAATTGAATTAATTGGATGCATAGAGAGAATGGGTATTATTCAGCATATGGTCAATGAATTCAAATGTATATATCATATATACAGTGGGATTGTAGTGAACGGAACTGTCGGAATGCGAGCGGCGATTCTTCTGTTCACTAAAGTATTAAGAATTGCCGAATAGTTTTGGACTAATTTAACAGGAAGTTAGTTACGCGACCCATACATGTGCGGCCATTACTATTACTGGTGCTATCACTTGATTTCGTGTGTCGTATGTGTAGTAAACATATTATATAACTTGTTGTTAGACTTAGAAAATCTCATTTTACTCCTGATTTCTTTTTTTTCTATGTCTCAGGAATTGTTAGCTCAAAGAAAATAGTGGCCAAAAGTTTTTTACTCTTATTTTTATACTTTCTATTTGTGCAGACATTTAACTAATGATTTGTCGCTGTTTTGTGATTAGAATAGAGAGCGAAACCCAAATCTAATTCTTTAGATTACGTAATATATAGTTAGAGAATAAAATTCTTGCGTTAGGAATATTCTGTATAAATATATATAAAACAAATTTATTCAAGTCGTTCACGATTTGATACTTCAATAAGATTTGGGGTAAACTACAGAGTATAAGCAAAAAACTCATTTCAACGAAATTTTGTTTTCAGTTTTTATTTATTACTGAATTTTCCAAAAATTCTGTTTCTATTTTATTACTTTAGCGAAAACTGCATTAAACAAAATGATACAAAACAGAAACCCTTTTAATACTATTATTATTTAGAGGGATGGCCAAGGTTAAAACAGAGGAAAGGAAATAATAAAAATTAGTCTAGTTTCAATTAATTAACATTGATTAAATAGTTATAAAAGAAATATTCTTGTTGAAAATGTAAATTTTTCAGTCAGAATCGGTTTTAGATAGCTTAAAAGCTGATCTTTTATTTTAATATGGGTTTCATTTCTTATATCTGATATTTTCAGATTAGAAATTGGTTTTATGTAAAAGTTGGCCCAAAAAATAATATATATATAAATTCTTAGTCAAGTCGTTCATCAAATACAACTGCGCGAGCATTGAAAATGAAGGCTTACTTCCATATATCAGTTCATATATTTCTCATATTTTTTTGTTTTGTTTTGTTGCTCTCATTTTTATTATTATTATTTTTATTTTTTCTGCTTATTTGCCTCAAAATGTGAAACGCATTTTTGATTTTGCACTGAATGGCACAGAGAAGGTCTGAGCTATAGGATAGGATACGATAGGAAATAAATTCTGAGTCTCAGCCCTTATATTATTCACTGTAAGAGTTTGGTTTCAAAAACTTTCTTTCATAAAATTGCTTCCCATTATATTTCTCGACTATTTTCTCTCACTTTTTCTTATTTTTCATACTTTTATTCAATACTGAATTTCCTCTCTCTCTCTCCCTCCTTCCCTCTCTCTTTCCCCGTCTCTCTCTCCGTCTCTCTCTCTCCCCTCCCTTCTCCTCTCATATTCTCTCATTCAATAATTTCAAATATGAAATGCGATACTTGTATTACATTTTTCTTCTTCTTTTCCCTTTTTATTTTATCAACTGATACACCGAAAATGTAGTTCTCCTATGGCTTATAATAAGATGTCAGAGAACGATACGGTTGAACACATACTATATATGTGTGTGTTTTTGGCAGACCTTTTGATTAATTTTTGTAATTCTATTATTAAAAAGCTAATCGTTTAATAATGTAATAAAAATAAATAATTAGAAATTTAAGAATAAATATTGATTTGAGCGCAATTGCATTTATTAAATTCTATGTAAGATTAGTGGAATAAATTTACCAAGTTGGTTCATGTTTTCATATTGGCTATAATTCTTATGTATAGAAAACAAAACAGAGTTTGATTTGTAGTTTCATTTAATTTATAATAATATGAAAATATTTAACAGAATATGTCATAAATTTAAAACATTGTTTTAGAAGTATTGCTACTTTTTTCAGTTTATCTCCTTTACTATAGTGCAATGACATGGGTTACCTCTATAAATACCACTTTCAACAATTCTGATAATCAATAGTTATAGTTCTTATGGTTTATTTGATTGCTATAAGAATACAAAATTTTTTATATAAAGTTATCTCAGTTTACAAATGGAATGGCCATAAAACAGCACAATGTCTTCAGACTACTGGCACTGTAAGAGAGTTGACAGACGAAACGAAAAATTGCCAAAACGACACAATAGTGCGGGTGTGTATGTGTGTATCACATAAACACAATACACTTCTAGTGTGTCATCACTTCGAGAGAGAGAGAGAGAGAGAGAGAGAGAGAGAGAGAGAGAGAGAGAGAGAGAGAGACTCGACAACTATTTGAGTCAATCGGAGATTTATGTTTTGGAGAAATCCAAAAGAGAAAAAACTTATATCTTATATAATACATAAATACAGATGGAATCGGGGAGAGAGCAGAGGAGAGGACAGGAGGAGAGGTGGGGGACGGAAACGAATAAAAAAAATTGAAGTCAAGTCAAAGAAAAATATATATAAAAAATGAAAACCAGTGGCGTATATAAAGTCATACAACTATTTAACTGATTTATTGCCAGACGTTTCGGTCAATCATTAAAATTTATGAATTCATATATTCTGTTCAGAGATTCCTTAATTCTGTAGTCAAATGGTATTTCTAAAGCATCGGCTCATTTGATCCAAACATTTGGGCACCAAATCATTACCCTTTATATAGTCTACACCTACGCTACTATAGCAGCACTCCATTCAAAACTATTGAAGTAATACAAGAAAAAAAGAGATTTATTAGGTCTAAACCAGAAATATCTCTTCACTATTAAATGTGATTTCTGGAGACAAAAGTTTAGTCAACTTTTTTTTTATCCTTCGCTTTCTTTTCTGAATGACTGATAAATAAACTTTCGCTTCGAATCATTAAAATATAAATAATATTTCTGTCAAAAAATCATTTAATGATTTAACTAATCAATTGATTTAATGCAGAATAAAAAAAGAAAATCATTTGGACTGGTATTCAGAATTGAGATGCCGTGGGTGTGAATACTGTGGGTGAAGCCAAGTGTGATTATCCAGGCTCATAACCAGGAGTTACTGTACTTATTTGAAATATTTCACAGAATATTTATAGAATTTTATAGAATATTCATAGGATTTTACAGAACATTCATAATAGTCTGCAGAATATAATTTTATTTAAACGAATTTCTCAATATTTGATAATTGAAAGTGTTTTTTGACAAGATTTCTGACTCATTCAATAAATAGGATACTGACCTAATCTCCCATCCCTTTCCCATATCTGTCTTCCGCCAATAAAATTTATAATCATAAATAACGAACAATAATAGACAAAAGAATAAGATATTATTATAATATTCTTCTCATTATATTTATGAATAAATTCAATGTTTTATAGAATTCATTCACTGATTTATTTTTATAGCTCTTGAAATGAATTAATAATATTTATTCTCCTCTTTTCAGGAAAAAAAGAGATTACTTTATATTTTTTTCGATTGCATTCTTTATATATATATATATATTTCTTATACATTTGCTGTAAAGAATCCGTTCCTTTAGGTCTAGAGAGACGGCATTTAAGAACGAGAGGCAAAAGAACATTCTGTTCACTCATATTCTCCTATTGTGTCTAAAAAATTATTACCAGTTTTTTTTGTCTGCGCTTTTTGTGTTCTCTTGTTTTTTGTTTTGTTATATAATTTGAATAATAATAATAATAGTTATTTCACAGGAATTTAATGTCCAAAACATTAAAAATAAAAACTCATCCCTTTGATTATGACTTTTATGGCAATAATAATAGTAATAATACTAAAGCATTAAATTAGAGAAAAAAAATATATAATATATAATATAAGATATAATTTAATCAGAATTTTATAGCAGAATCGGTTGACAAATGGCATTCATTTAAAACATGAAAAAAATGTTTTCTATCTTTTCTCTATATTTTGTTTTTATTCTTTTATATATTATTTTTTCTCTCTCTTCTTATATTCGTTAACCAATTATTATTATTTTGTTATATATATTATATAATGCCATAACAGAAATGTTGTGCACAGAAAAGATATCGTTTTATTTATTTATATGAGTGAAACACTAATAGAGAAAATAGTTTGTGTGTTCTATCAGTTTTTAATCATTAAAAAAAGTTGTTTTGGCACATATACTACACCATTGTATAATGGGTTCTAAATCTTAAATATAAATAAAGGTTAAATTTTTTTCAGAGATCAATAATAGTAATTTAAAATTTAGCTTACATCAAATTATTATTATTATTAGATTAGCTAGATATTCTGCATGATTGAATAATGCAATGGTAATTATATAAATAGCATTAATAATATTTTTACAGGTTGATATTTCTGAAGATTTTTTAAAGTAAAAATATTTTTTAACAAACTTGCTAATAAAATATTCGACTTTCAAGATAAAACATTGCTTAAAACAGGCTATTTTATCAAATTAATAGATAATACGACCTGTAAAAAAACTGCTAATTTTTAAAAGTACATACATTATGGATAACCAGTGACTTTAAATTCAGAGGGCATAGGATAATGTATTTTCAATCATCAAATTTTTGCAGAATTTAATTTTGAAAAACTTCATTTAACAGAATTCTGCATCGATTTACCAGAATTTTATAGAATTTCCTGCACCAATTTCCTCAAAATTTCCAGGGGGCGGGGGTACTATTTTTTCCTTCATCACAGGGGGATATTTTAGTTATTTTTCTGGGGCAAAGGGATATTTTGGCTATACCCCCCCCCCCATTGGTCATCCCTAAAACATCCATCTTTTTATTCAATAAATCAAATTAACCAAAGATTTAAGCACTTTTGTCACTGACTCTAATCTTCTAATCTGATTCATAAAACACAAGTAATTATGAAATGAAATGTGAATTTAAATTACATAATCACTGAAAAACAGTGTATTATATTCAGAGTCTATCTTCGATAAGACCTCCGACTATATGTGCGATATTGTTAGACAACACATAACAATAACGAATGTTTTATACAAAGTCTTTGAGTAGAAACTCTTGTTGTTGTTGTTGTCGTTATCGTCGAAGAAGTACTTCTATTTCTAAATTATGTTAGAAATGTTGTTTTTTGCATATAGTCTTTCAAATTGAGTTCAGGCGCTTTTTTTATCAGCACTGGAGCAGTATTTTTAGTCGCTTTTGTCTTTCGCACCAGAAATACAGTCTCACTCAGACATACGATTTGTAGCGAATGTTTTAGAGAAGCGGGTCTTCACTGAAATGGCAGTTAAGCATCATTAGCAGCATTGCTACCATTTGTGTCCTGGTTAATATTTTATCAATCAGTTTCTTTTTATTTTGTCAAACTATATGTCCTTCATATTTGAGCTTTTCAATATTGTTAGCTTGATAGTTTTACTGTTATGTCGATTGTGTCAAAAATTGAGCTTGTTCTTGACATCATTGACATTACAGAAAGACTAAGAAGATTACAGAATTTAAAACTATAAATATGATCTAGCTGGGTCAAATTTAAAAATAATGCTTTAAAAAATATTAACCAAGACACAAATGCCAGCAATGCTGCTAATGTTGTTTAAACTGCCAATTTAGTTTGACCCTAGAAAAACTGTAAGAGCGGACGGGCGTAGACAAAAAATGAACTGTAGTAGCAATCGGTGCTGAAGGAATTGGCCTTTTATCATGTCTTATGCCATTCTTTTACATGCATTCAATGAGCCGTGAATTCATATCAAACCCAACATTAATGTTATATATATTTTTTGTATTCTTTTATATTCCCTTTTCAGAACTCATTTTACTTTATATTTTCCAGAAGTATATGAATAGCTTTTCAAATGAAAGAAAAGAGTCTTTATTTACAGTAATTTTTTTGTGAGACATTCTCCCCCTAAAGCACTTTGGGCTTAAATAGTTTGAAGAAAGTGACTATTTTATGAAAATTTCTTTTTTAAGTACCGGAAAGTGGCATTTAAATGTATGTCCCTTCCATGTGAGATATGACCAATCAGCTAGGTTATTTAAAGAGATTTTAAAATAAATATATTCTCAACTAGAGTATATATTTTCAAAATATTATCTAGAAAAGAAATTTATATCACAAATAAGATTGATGAATCAGTGTTAAATTTAATGTTTAAAATTATTTTTTATACTAGATAAAACATTTTACTTGTAACTTCGATTTATAAATAATTTGTGATTTTTCAAAAATGTCAAATGCTGTATTGAAAAAAATTTCTATCACAAGTAAGCTTGATAGAAGTTAAAAATTAGGTTTTATGATAAACTAAAAGTTTTACTTTTAATTTTGATCTACTTTAATGAAATGATCTTTCACAATGTAAGAATAACATTAATGTTCATTGAAATAGGGGCGTTATTTAAAGGCGTCCACACTGGTAGGGGGAGGGGGAGTAGTTCAAAAGTGGACTATAATGGAATCCGCTCATAGACAAATGCAGATTTTTGTGGATTATCGGAGGATAGTAATAAAAAATACTTCAAAAAATGTGGACTTCCTTAAAGTATGGCCCCTTACCTATTTTGATTTTAACATTTAACTAGGGATAGACAATGAACTCAAAGTCAGGGAGGGGGGGTATAGACCAAAATTCAAAATATGAAATATGAAAAATGCACAGGGAGGGGTATGGGAAAATTAAAATATTTTTGCCTAAGAAGCAAATGCTAGGGGGTATTTTGGTCATTTTTCGTTTGACAGGGTGAGGGTATTTTGGCTATATAGCCCCTCCCATTGTATATCCCTATATTTAACAATAGGTAGAATATTATATTCATTTTTGTTTCAAAATTCCTTAAATAATATTCTTTATATATTATTTATTCTTTTTGATGTTAAAGAAATAGATAACTCTAGGAAATTGTGAACTTTAAAACTAAAAAAAAGTAAATCATAAGTATTTTTTTGAATTTCGGAACAAATAAAAAAACTTTAAGAGTATATCAAAAAAATGGAATGAAGATTTGGGAAAATGAAAAAATTCCTAAAGCTTTAAAAGTGAGAGAGAGAGAGAGAGAGAGAG
>JAQFXN010001397.1:0-15495 GCA_034693365.1 Liacarus xylariae
CGTCTCATATACTCTAACTTACAGTCGGATTGAGATTTTGGCCAAACATTGTTCTTAGCGTTAGTCCTGTAATCGAAACAATCTGTCTTATAGGGTGGGGGCAAATATGTACTGGTTGATTGTCTTAAAAATACAATTCTAGTAAATAAATATCTTTGTTTAATGATATTATAATTCTCGAAATGTGACGGAGTATTTCTGGAATGAATAATGAATTTTACCCTCGAATAGAGATAAACAGCAATAAAAGTATTGAAATAATCATTGATATCATTCCTATCAATATCTGTGTTAAACGTCAGACAAACTGAATTGTGTTTATATCGTATATAAATCGGAGTAATATTTCTGTTTTCATTGCAATTTATATACGTTTTATTGGTTTTCTTATAATTATATTTAAACTGAGATTTGCACTCAAATGTATAGTTGATGTGAGAATATTTGTTATATAATGATGATAATATTTCTCCGAATATGAGTTTCTTTTAATCAATTTCTTCAAATCTATTGCATGTTTTGGATTTAGACATACAGTAATTGACGGATGAGTCGGATATTGAGATGTAATTCTTGATTCAATAACGTATTCGTATTTGAGATAATCATTTGTCAAATCATAGAATTGATAGACAAAACCAAATATAATTAGAAAATAAATTGGTCGTCTCGTTAGTATATTTTCTTTTGAGCAATGTAACTTCATTATAGCTAAAACACTATGCACTAAACAGAGTGCACTAGTTCATTTATTATTTACAGTTACTCGTTGTACATTACATACTAACTATGATATAGACTATGAGATAAACACAATTGTCCCAATTGACCTAGATTACAATAAATATTTTATATATTACACAATAATATATTGTTTAACTAATCGTATATTTTGGAAAAACTATTAAATTCTATTTAAAGTGTTTTTGCAATATTTCTATTATACTATACATTAATTTAATATATTCTAAAGAATATTAATTATAGTTTACAATTTGAATACCATTATAATGATAAATAAGTGAGGGGCAAATGGATTGCTGAAACACGTACTATCACCTATGTTAAAAATTACTAAAATTTTATTTATTTACTGTAGGGATGTCCAGACTTTAACATGTCAGAGATTGTATTTTGTTCTCTCACATTTTTAGATCTTTTTCCCACTTTTTCTTCAAGGTTTAGGGGAATCTGTCCATAGACGTAATGACAAGGGTAACCAAGGGTGTATAGCCTAAATACCCTCTCTATGCCCCCCCTGACTCAGTCGAACTTGGCTATCCCTGCGTAATGTCAACAAGAAGTTTAAACTAGGGAATTTTTGCCAGGGGATATTCCGAGCTCGTCCTCCTCTTGAAATCCCTTGTGTACCTCTAAATTTTGGGCAAAAGTGTGAATATATCTGCCTAGGATCCTTACCATGTCCATCCATGTAACAATTATAGGACATAATTACTACATATACAAAATACTATAAAGGTAAATATCATGAGGGGAGACGTGTTATTTTGACTATAGTGCTTGGATACCCACGAGCATGTGTTCAATAATTATTTAATTAATATTTTACAAAATATTGTAAATAAATATCCTTTTTTAATAAGTGAGTGATAGTCACAACTGTTTGCTATCACTTATTGATAATTAATATTTTAATTATTGTACTATATTTTACACTATAATAGTGTAAAATTGACGGTATATTTTACATGACTTTAGAAATTACTTCGAAATATTTCTATTATACTATACATTAAGTTAATATATTCTAAAGAATATTAAATAATAATTATATTTAATAATCTGAATATATTTATGATAACAACTATACTGCAGAACATAATTACAATTGAATTTTCCAAAAAATGAGTGTTCAAATAGAAAGTAATCTTTCCATTAAAGCTTCATAAAGAAAGGAAACTCTATTAAAGCAATGATATTTAGCAATCGATAAGAAATATAAAATCATTTTTTATAATATTTATTATGAGTTGGAGTTTATTAAAAAAAATATATCGCTTTTATTGTAATCTAACTCATAATGAGTATTATAAAGAAATTATTTTATATTTCTCACAGGGATAGGCAAAGGTGAAAAGTCAGGGAGTATTTATGTTTTTCGTCAGTATTTGTGGAGAATCGCTAGTACCTCTCCTATTATAGAAAATTTTAGAAAAATGACAGACTTTTGTCAAATTCTTACTAAATTTGGTAAATTTCTGTTAAATTCTTACAGAATTCATCATTATTCGCCAAAATTCCATTAAAAATATTACAGAATTAGTGGAAATTCTGTTAAATTGTCATTTTTGTTTAAATTTTGCAAGAATTTTACGATTGCGAAATACTTTCCCCTGTATCTTCCTCTGTCCACTGTTAAAAATTTGGACAAATTTGTAATATCACAGCTCGAAATACCCTGATGACTTGATCAAAAACCAATACCATCTCTAAGATTTTTCTCAATTCCTGCAATTTATTCAATGAAAACTTGAATTTAATTCAAACAATACTAATTGAGAATTCTTTAAAATCTATAATACAAACAAAAATCACTGATTTTTACACATTTGATGAATTAAATCTGTATTTTATGCATTCATTTTTTAAAATAACCACATCATATTTTTTTGTATAATTATTGTGAACTAATCGTTATAGTGAACTTATTTGTGAAACCAAACCACTTGTGACCACTAATGATACTTAACTTGAATTTCATCGCAGTGAGAGCAAGGTATTAGTGCATTACATTGAGAGGCCAGACATAACGTCCTTTTATTTATCCATACTTTACTTACCTTTTTGTATATATTTATAGACAATTATAAACTGATTCCTTATGTATTGAAATCAATACATTTGTCTAAAAAGTTATTTACAATCGTTTTTTAAATTCAGAAAAAAACCCAAAAATTTGAGAATATTTTTTAAAAATTAAACAATACTTTAAATTAAAACAAATAGTTTTTATTTAAATAACTTTTCATAAAATTTGATTCAATTATTGGTTAAATATAGAGAAATACAGAAATAGTTTGCAAATCAAAGCCAATAAAACATTATTTATATTATATTTGAATTGAATTTAAGGCCAAAAATGATATTCAAATGTAAAAAATCATTAATTCAATCCTAAGTTCATTGAGTGACCAATGCGTTCGAGTCATAGGCGTCTTATATCTGCCAACGCAATGAGTTAGTGTAGGTCAGAGTCTGTCCGTAGCCCCTATCGGCCGGTGCTGTCGTACCACTCCTTTGGCAACTAATGAACTCTTTCTGAACGAGAGTTAAACCCAAACTATTGTCAAAATAATTCTCTTTTGTTTCAGACATTTCTTTGTTATAATTGGTTTCGAGCAGTGATTATCCGTCGATTGGGTCTGACATGTGTTGGCAATCGGGTTGTCATTCAATGTATTTAAAGTCATATTTGTTTCCATTTTTTTGTTTTCTATTTTTATTATAGTTTCTGTTGAATTCAAAATCAATAATTAATAATCAAAATAATCAATAAATCGAAATGAACTCACAATTATTTAATGTTTGTATTCTTTTAATACAAAACAATTCAACATTTAATTGAATGACTGAATCATTAAATGCTTTGATTTGTTGTATGAATTCAAGTCAAACACTAAAGCCCTTTAAAAACATGTGAAGACATGCTCTCGTAATTCATTAGTAATCATTACATAATTGTCCTTAATTTACATCAAATGGTTTAATCAATAATAAAGTGCCTTATAATAAGTGGAACAAAATTATTGTTACGTTATGTCTGGCCTCTTATGGCACTAATACCTTGCTCTCACTTCGATGATGATGTGATACTTATGTAATAAAGTGAACACAACTTATTCCCAAAATTAACTGAATTTAAAAAAATGAAAAAACTCATCTATTTATACAATGAAAAACGTGTCCGACCTTTGAAGAAAAGTTTAGAAAAACTACCAAAACTTTAGTCAAACAAAAGTTGAGAAAACAGATTAACAATGACTTTGAAAATAAACTATTCTTTCAGTTATTTTCCATATAACATGACTTTAGGTTTGATTATTTCATAGGTTCGGCCATTCTACTGGTGCGCACTTTGCTCTAAGGGTCGGAATTTCCCGGATTATCTCCAATTGAAATAAGATTTAAAAACTTATAACCAGTCTTAAAAATCTTTAATTTTTTGTATATATAATAGTATAAGTTTACATAAATTAAGAATATAATTGACATTATTATCAAAAATAAAAATAAACCAAAAATTTAATAATATTCCCATGCATTCATAATATTTTTACGTGCCAGAGTATCTAACTTATAAAAATCTATATATTGAGCTGGAACTGATTTAGAAAGTTCTTGTAGAATTATATATTTATCAAATGTCCTTTTAAATTTCTTTTTAGTCTCTTTATTCTATTTCTAAAATAAAATTTTAAATATTTTTTTGTTCTAGTTTTTAAAAAATATTCACTACTCTGGTTATAAGTTTTTAAATTTTATTTCAGTTGGATATGAGTTTGAGAAGTGAGTGTTTCTTATTTGTCAGACTAATAGACGAAGCATTGCTTACAAATTGAAACCGTATAGTGTAGTGACTATACGACTATTGGCTATTATTGGCAAAGAAGACAACAAATGTCGTCATCAATAGTGAGTCCAATAGAGAAGAGACGCGTATTTGTATTGAAGTGACGGTAAATAATGATTTTTAACACACATTTGAATTAAATAATTAAATATTTTATAGTTTTCTCTATTTATATTGGATTTTAGACTCAAATCAATGTCTTATTAAATACAAAACAATTGAATGTTTGTCTTAACCCTAAAGTAATAAAATTGAGTCTAAAATCTGATAAAATTGTCTCAAAATTCAAACAAAATATTTTCGGCTTTTATTCAAAACATTAAATATTTTTTAATTAAATCATTAATTGATATGTTTTAGAGTCTAAACGACTATAAGTTTTAATAATTCAATAAATAAGTGAATGATTTTGACCTCAATTTCAATACAATATTTGAGTGAAATAAACCGCAAATTAATGAAACGGTTTGTAAACTAAAAATTAAATATAACTATAATTTTAGATTAATTTTATTTACAGTTTATTTGTTTTATATATTATTTTGAATTTGGCCTATAATTCAGTTTCATTTGTGTGAATCAATTGAGTGATAAAAGTAGAGACAAAACAAATAAAAGTCTAATTTATTGCATTGTATTGTATATTGTGTTGAGATTTATTGTTTTGTTGTCTTTTTTCTAATACTTTTACTTTTATTTTCTATAATTAATGCTAAAAAATATTTGATATCTTATCAGTGAATAGGTTTCGGTAGTATTGGAGATAAGAATTACGTGATTAAAGACATGAAGACTTCTAACACCCAATTGTGATGACGTCTAATAAGCAATTTATAAGTTTTGGACAACAATTCATTTGTGGCAAAATGTGATTCAATTAATGCATAAATTAATTGAATAGTTTTTATTTATTTATTTTATGTAAATTAGAGGAAAAGACAAAACTTTTTTTTAATACAATTTTAGTGTAAAAGCAATGAACACATTATTGAAGTGGTTTTTCCCCACAACTAATGTAAAAACAATTAACAACAATAAGAAGACTACGGGTAGAAAAATGGCCCCAAAACAAAGCAGTGCTTTAAACACAACTAAGACATCGGTTTTAGTTCTATTAATTTGTTTATTAATTCCTGTGATATTGTATTTAAACATTGAATACATTTCTAATACACTTAATATTGAACTCAAACAACAATTGGATGTCAAACAAACGAAAGACAAGACAATTGTCGACGAATTTCGACAGAAGCCCACATCAAAAGTGTCTGAAATGAGTTCTTGCGCTCAATTTCTGTCTGATATTCAAACTTTAACTTTAGATGACTTTCAACCAATCGATAATCAAAATGCAAAAGACTTAGCATTGAGTCAAATATCGACTTTTAATAATTTACATTTAGGACCGCGTATTCAGTCAATTGTTCGAATGGATTATTTTAAATTTGTTAAACTAAACCTTCACCGCGGGTGCACTCTATGGCCCGACAACTCTAAATGTGTTCTCAAGTAATTCAATACTTTATGTTAAAAATTATTAATCAATTTTTTCTCTCTTATCGCCGGATATTATTACAACATTTCCTCTATTTTTAAGCAACTGTTTTATCGATTATTTATATTTAGTTTTGTTAAATGAATATAATATTCTGTTTTGTATTTCAATTTATAGGGACTGTAGTATTCAATTGTGCGATGAATCACAACTTCCAAAATCTATTATAGAAGAAAAAACCGGTAAATCATAAATATATTTACAGAAAATTATAATTTATAAAAATGTTTTCCGTTATTATACGACAAATACTTTATTCACAAAACATTTACTTTACTCTCAATTTTGAACTCATACTTTAAAATCGCTTTCGACTGAAATTCTATAAAAAAAATTAATATTAAAAAAAAGTTTCATTAATTTCAGACAAAGATAATAGAAAAATGTGTCAAAAAACAATTTAAAAAGGATTTGGAGTTCAATAGGATTTCAGAAACTTTTATGAAATGATTTTAAATTAAGGCAAAAAACTTTTATTTCACAGAAACAAACAAAAAGACTGAAAGCGATGAATGTCCGACTGATTCGGAGCAGAAGTTATCACAAATCGATAGCACTGTTTCGGACACACATATCGAAGCCATGAATACTCTGTTCGACTGCACAGAAGACGACTCAGAGGGCGCACAGTATTATGATTTGCTCTTAAATCCGGAAAGATTTACAGGTATTGAATGCCATTAATCATTGAAAGACTACAACAAATAAGTGCCGGTTTTTATAAATAATATATTGTCTTTAAGGCTATAGTGGAGAGACCTGTGACCGCATTTGGCGAGCGATTTATGAGGAAAATTGTTTTCTTCAAAAGCAAAGCAATCCCTTCTCATTGGACTCATTCTGTTATGAGGAAAGAATATTCTATAGAGCGATATCAGGACTGCACACCTCTATTAATATACATTTGTCGGCTTTATATCACATGATCGACGGCTCCTTTTCCCACAACACCAAAGAATTCGTTAAAAGATTTAACGGTATTTTAGACATAAATTATAATTTGTTTTGGTTTTCATTCAAAAATTGTTTTACATTTGATTTCAGGCAAAACAGAATATATGAAGAATTTATTTTTTGTTTATTTAATTGAATTGCGAGCACTTCATAAGGCAGAACCATATCTACTAAACAAAGTGAACTGGCAGTCAAGTGGCGAAACATCATTGACTAAAGAGGCCATTAAGGACTTATTTCGCACAGTCAGGTCTCAATTAATTTATTAATTTTCAAAACCACTGCCTTTTTGTTTTGTTTAAATTCTTACCTTTTTTTTAACTTTAATCGACTTTTCTATAAAAACTTTTTTTGTGCAGAAAATTCAAGTTTCACTTCAACGAATCGATTCTATTCAAACAACAACCGCCAACTGTGGCCCAAGAATTTGCCGAACATTTCCATAATATCACTACAAATATTATGGATTGTGTGGCCTGTGATAAGTGCAGACTTTGGGGTAAAGTGCAAACACACGGACTGAGCACTGCCTTAAAGATACTAATGGTGGACGACATCGATAGACTCAAATTACACAGACATGAGATCACATGTCTTGTGAACGCTTTGGCCCGACTCTCAAATAGTATCGCACAGTTAGAGGTCTTCAAGAAATTGCTGACCAATTGATTAAATAAATTATAATTATATAAATGTTTTTTATATTAAATATAAATTATTTTAAGAAATAGTTTTCAACGAATTTATTTATTACTACGAATTGTTAACGAAATATATTATTTATTTGTCATTAATTTGTGTTTATTTCAAATATTAATTTATTTTTTCACTTTTAACTTGAAGAAGATTTTTAAAAGAATTTGAGATTATTTACCACAAAATAATTTAATTAAAATTTTATAACTATTTCAATCATTTTATTTTGTTATTTTCATAACATTAACGCAATCTTTTTGACCACATATACTCCGATACCATTATTTTGGGTAATATCTGCTGAATTGGCGTTCAGACCCGCTCTTACCAGAGGTCATTAATGAATCAGTCTTTTAACTTGTTTTCACGAATGCGCAATATTTTCAAAATTAGTCAAAATATTCTGTAAAAATTGACCCATTCTTTGAATTACTTGTAAATAATTTCAAACTCTGCAGAATTCTCAAATAATATTAAAATCTGTGAAAGTTCATTAGTTTTGCACTATACCCTGTAGTATACCCATAGCATCTACAAAAAATATGACAGATATTAACCCGTTTTGAAATTGCGTTCAAATTCTGGACTTTTTAAGAAGTGATCTTTAGATCTAATAAATTAATTCATTAGATTTGATAAAATTGTTCAAAAAGAGTTAAATATATTGTCAAATATGTGCCAATAAAGGTTTGTACGATAGAGTAGAAAAAGTTTTGTTACCTCCAACAGCCGTGAATTTGGCCTTATCATCGAGATTCTAATTTAAATAGGATTTAAGAATCTCGAATTTGCGACTTTTACTATTTTCATTATAAATATGTTATAAAATAACAAGTTATTCCTCAATGAACTAAATTCCTATCTCTTAAGGTTTAAAAAAGCATATTATCGAGGATAACGCCCAAATTCACGGCTGTTGGTTATATCCAACAGTATATACGGTAAAAAGTAAAACACTTTGCATTTTAAAATTTACTAATAGTGTGGACTATTCATTAGTAATGGAACTACAGTAATTTTAATCAAGTATTTTCATTTCGCATCAATAGTAGTCAAAATTAATTTTTTAAAATCTTTTCAAATAATTTATATTTATTTTTTTATACAGTTTTACAATTTTATATAATTTATTACTCATTTTATATAATAAAGCGAATCTCAATTTAGTGCTTTGCTTACTATTTAATAATTGAAGTTTAGAATAATCTGGATCTCAGAAATTCACATAATTTCATATTTCTTTGAAATGAAGATAATTTTTAAATGTAGATTACATTAATCTGTATAAAAAAGTTAAACACCAAGCATGAATCGATATGATTAATCATTGAGTTATAGCTTACTCATGAAATTTTCCTCTTTAGTGATTTATTTCCCCGTATCTACTTAAATAATATAAACAAGGCCAAAATTAATCCACTTTATGCATAAATTTAAATAATTCAATATTAATATCATTGCTTAGCATAGCTACATTGAGCCAATTGAGTGTAACTAATGATTCATTGATTAAATCTAAAATTAGATTAAATTGTTGTTATAACGACTCGAGATATTCTATGAGATTCTGTTCAACATTGAATCGTACACTCCATTGAAGTCTATTGAAATTGAAATAGAGTTTGTGTGACTCAATGGAGATCGTTGTCTAAACACAGAATATCATAGAATATCTCTGAATGATATATATTTGAATACTTTGTTCTTAAAAATAAAAATATTGAAATAAATAAACGAAGTGAAACAAAATGGTCTGAAGTGTCCGAATTAGTGTTAATTATCTGGAGAACCGATTGAAACAATTGATTCTACTTCTTGTGGACATTTTTCGTTTGAGCCACTAATCTGTGTTCGTATGCGCTGCTAATCCTTTCCTGATATACACTCCATTCAGACAACTCTGTCTGAAATATGAACAATAAATAAGAGTTTAAACAAAATTTATTTTTCAATAATTGACTGACAGCAGTAAAAACAGCACATAATAATTTTTCTGTGTTTGCAATTACCGGTAAAGGCTTTTTCACAGATTAAAAGCTTAAAATTCATAAGAAATTACATACTCTTTACTTTTATTCTCTCAATTTTAAACTATTTATCAATATTGAGATTAATTCGCAAAAATAATTATTAAATCTATTTATTAAAGTTTGAAAGAATAGACAAAATATCTTTAAAAAAGCCTTTAATTGCAAACACAGAAAAATTATGATGTGCTGTTTTTGGTGCTGTCAGTCAATTACTTCATTCGAGAGCTGACGAAAGGGTTGTAGCGATTCGTTTTTGCCTATCCTTTCCAGATATCGTTGTCTGTATGCCTGAACCAGTTCTACAAAATTGTTGTCCTTATCATACTTTAGGGCTAATTCCAGACCCCTCTCCCATTTGAAGAGTTCCAGATTGAGTAGAATAGCTCTGAGAATAAATCCATTTTGAATGAGAATACTTTCCGCTTCTCTAGTATTGCCACAAATTAGAGCTATTTCTGCATTTTTCATATCCTTGTCTTTCAATTTATCGATTTTCTGTATATAAAACACTTTATCCACTCTATTGACGGCCGCGTATGCCATCTCTGCGATATAGAGTTGTCGGGCGTGGAGTGCCATCGCAGCCAATGCCGCCCAAAGGGCCCGAATGTCATAATTGTCTTTCAAGAACTGACACAATTTGAGCGCTTCATTCCAGTGCTGTTGTGAAGCATAAGAATGCAATAAATTGACGAAAGGATTGATTGACGAAGAGATTAAAGAGCCGTCAGAGCGACGAATACTCAACCGGTTGTTCAAAAAGCTTAAGAGTTGAGGGCTTTTGTCAGTCAAGTCATTGCCGTCTTTGTCGATGACAGCCATCGGAAGCAAATCACTGTCAATGAAAGCAACCATTGGGTGAATCCAAACACTTAAGCGATTATTTTCGCGAATTGTGGCCAAAATATTAGAGTCATTGTTCCAAATAAAGCACTTGACCATCGAAATCAATTTGATTGTCTGAAACATTGTTGTATGCGTTGATCGAACCAGACTTAAGTAAATGTCAGCGTTTTTATCAGTGAAGGCACACATCCTTTCACTAATAGGTCCGCAATAATTGAGTGCAACACATGTTATGTCCAATTTGTGTTTGACTGCAGTCATGCCTTCGTTAGTCATTTTGCCACTAATTGTATCAATGAATTGGATTACTTTCACGTCATTAGCATCTCTTACGGCAATCGTATCACTGCTTAGACTTTAGACAAAACATAAAACAGAAATATATTGCAAATTGAATTAAGAATAATAAAAATGAATTTAATATTGAATTAATATAAGAAGACCTAATGGTTTCGGAATTCAAAGACTCGATTCTCATTCCAATCCATTTGACATTCAATAGTAGTCTTCCTTCATATGAATAAAGAGCAACGTTTGTGATGTCTATTAGCATAAAATGTTTATCGCTTTGAAGAATAAGTGAGACATTTGTCTCTTTGAGGTCGAACTGGTGTGGAGTCGACCAGTTGTTGGACTTATAGATAAAGCACTGACTGGTAGTTATAACAATCAAATGATTGAATTTAAACGATATTTTTATGACATAATCTCTAAAATCGAGTTCGTCCTCAACCCCTGTGCTTACATTCCTCACCTGAATGTTCTTTCGGCCCAAAACATTCATTTCATATGACTTCCACTCGACTCTCTTGTCTATTACGTGAGCGAATATGACATTTCCGTTAGCACAGGCACCGGCTATTTGTGTAGAATCACTGGACCAGCACAGGCCAAAAATGCTCTGAATGTGTGGTTTGTCTAATGAATAACTCCACCCATACTTATCACACAATTTCAATGTATTGTATGATCCGATTGCAAACAGGTTTCCGTCGGGAGCCCAGGCCAGGGATGTAATCGGGAACTCATGAGTAGCACTTGTAAATAGAATTCTTCCCAAAGAATCCCAAACTTTATATCTGCGGTCTTCAGCACCCGATATAATTAAATCATTGTTTAAATTCCAGTCGACTTTTAGTATAACCCCTTCGTGTGCTTTCCATTCGATTGGCTTTGAATTCGGTGCCAATGGTTTGATAATTAGGTTTTTATCAAATGTATAGAGAATTTGATCACTTTTTGGTGACCATGAAATACAATAAGTGGGGACAGGACTAGAGGACAGTGTTGAGCGCAACATTCCACTCTTGGACCACACTTTCACGAGTCCGTCTTCGCCAGCACTGGCCAAAGCAGACCCGTCGTGAGACCACTTGACAGAGAGTACAGCGCCCTTATGTGCGTCCACTGTCTTCTCAATTTTGCCATTGCGTGCAATGAAGTGATACTTACCATCTGAAGCACCCATTACTATAAGATCTGACACTTTCTGTTTGGTTGACTTCGCCGAGCAATGCAAGTCTGTTGGATACAAATCCTTGGGTAAGTCCGTCAACTTGACTGACTCGTGCACAGACACATTCCATAAGAGCAACTGATGGTCGTCTCCACAGGATATCACTTCTTCTGTTGTCGTCCAACCGACACAACTGACAAAATCTTTATGTAAAATAAATTCTTAAGGAAATTAAGTTTTATATGCATTTCATTGAATAAGTTTGTATGAAATAGGAAAAGGATATGAATGAGTTCGTGCGGAACATAAGTCTTAAATCTCATCTCAGATATTATTGTCACTCAATATTCGGATGCATTCGAGTGAACAATAATTATATGCGATATTAATGTTGTCTATGGTATTGATTTAAAAGTATTAATTCAAGAACTCAAACGACCTGAAGGTTGCTCTGAGAGATGCTATGGAAACAAATTGCAGTTTCAAAACATTCCAAGTTTTCTCATTTCACTAAAATTGTGTTTATTTTTGGATTTTTATTATAATTCAAAAGCTTTTATTTATTCTCAATTAAATTAAATAAACATTAAATAACTGATCATTTATTATGCATTTTTGCATTGATTTCTTGATTTCAGTCAATTCTATGGATTAATTAATTTTATGTTAGAATAATAAGGAATATTAAAATAAATTGATTGATATTTTAAGTTAGAATTATTTATTTTTTAATTCATTACTAATTATTTTAAGTTATCTTTTAATTGAATGAACAAATTTTAGAGAGCGATACAAATATTGTGCAATCAATACAACAAATTTATTAAATTTATTCAAATTATATATCAAATATTACCACTATTGTCCGCATTACTTGTATTTTACAAGTGACACAAGATTTTTATGCACATTTTGTGGATCGCAGAATTCTAATGTCTAAAGCAATAGTGATATAAAATATCAAATCCATAGATTGGGAAAATGAAAGATTGTTTCCAGATGATTTAATTAGTTAATATAATTAATTAAAGACATATTATTTAATTAAAATCACTAAAAGAAACTTGCTTTTAATATAGGATTGAAAGCAATTATTTTCCAAAACAAACGATATTTTTCAGCACTAAAATCCGTCACTAAAATGAGCTGAAAAACACTCGTACGATAATAATACAAAATCTTGTACCAATGCATACAAATCTTGCGTCACTTGGAAAATGCAAGTAAGGCGGACACCACTGAATATTACGGTAATTATTTTATTTTAAAATATTATTAATATTAAGCAAACTTTCATTAATTCTTCGATTTATTAATTATTATTTCGATTTTGATTCAGATCTGAGAATTATTTTTCTTGACATTATTGACGACCAAAGGGATCGTTTCCAATACAAGAATAACACAAACAATGGAACTCCAATTAGTATCGTCTGAAGAATCAATCATTACATAGAATTTTAAATGCATTGAACAGAATTTACTCGAAAAATCGTCAAAATATGCCCTTTCCTATCATTTTGAAAAAAGTTGCCTGATCAACTTACCGTTTAATACTCAGTTACATTTTCAAATTTATCTGTAGAAGACATCATTATTCTCGAAATACAGTATATTCGGTTAATTACGTAAAAATTCTGGTAAAATGTAAAATCTATAGAAATTCTGGTATATATAGTCATAATTTTTGTAAATTCTGAATCAGAATTTGATATAAAGGATTATTAAAGTGAAATATGAATAGGGATTACCAATTAGAAATAGAACACTATTTTATCCCTAACTATACGCACCTGAAGATTTTGAGAGAACACTACACCCCTATACCCCTCACATTATACGCCTTTTGTCGATCCTTTGACGAATTTGTCTAAATCTGAATAATTCTTGTTAAATATGGTCAGATTCTGTTAAATTATTATTGTTTTGCTAAAATTGTTGAGATTCACGTCGAGACAATACCCTAGAGTCTAGACTCACGTTCCAGGACAAAACCAATTGCCCCAGCATTTAACAATTGAAATATCTGAGATTTTTATAAGTTAGTGATTATTTATAGAAAGTAAATGTTCGACACAATAGACATAGAATTATAATCAATGCATAAATAATTTAAACAAAATATTATACTGACATCGATTGACATCTGTTTGCGGGCGTCGTGTTCTGGTTGTGCGGCCCAACTCAAGAAAGTGACCACATCTTTGGCCATTTGTGATAGAGTGGCGGGAGTGCCGTCAGTGTACTGAATGGCACCGTTGAGTAGTGGTGGGGCCATAGCTATGACTCCATCTCCATCTTTAAAGTACGGATTGAAGTATTTGCCCTCATCTAAGACAACCCCTGCCGGTGGCGCACAGAAACCGGTTAATAACGAGAAAATATAGTCCTCCACACAAGAATCATGTCTGCCCAACACAATCAAACTGAGGTCGGGAGGAAGGGATGCATTGTTGGCCTTCTTGGCCGCCTCTTGGTTAGGATAAGGCGACGGAAATTTGTCGAATAGCTTTCCCGCTCTCATAAACATCTTTCCGTCTTCATTGGGCCCGTCCTGCACCTGCACCTGTGCCGCCTCTTCCTTGGCCTCATCTTTGGTGTGGGAAACGCCAACCAATTCCCGATACGACACAAATCTCATGCTATGACAGGCGGCGCAGACCTGTTTGTATACTTCGAATCCGCGACGAATACTATTCCCACAAAAATCAAAAGTTATATCATTTAAAACATTTAATTAATACCTCTTGTGATCAAATGCGTGAAGAAATCGATTGTGACTCCAGGCATAAGAAGGCGGATGTAATTTAAGATTCGCGGCCCTAACCGAGGCATTCAATACATAGCATAAACCAATGGCCGAAACGCCAATCACTCCCGAAGTGGTCCACAAAATCCTCTTTCCTTTTAATGTTTGGCCAAACGTCGATAGCTTTACGTTTGGATTATTATATAGTTTTTGAAAATTGTTTAAAGTCTTTCCGTTAAATCTCTTTATAATTGCAATCATTTTTCAAATTAAATTTATTGAGAATTACTGTTTGATTCAACACTTTTGCTACAGTTTTGACTGCATTTCAATTCAATACTATTATGCCTTTTATTGAGTTTTTTTTATACAGTTATATAACTTATATAATTTAAAACAAGTTGTAATTCAGTACTCTATACTCTATATATTCTGTGTTCAGAATCTTCTATTCCGCGGTTTATTGGTATATAATGCGCGCATTATCTGAAGAAAAAAGTGTTTTTTTTTTGAAAAAATTTTAAGGTGCACTACAGTCCGGAACAAAAGTTATACTTAAAAAAAATATGTAGAAGTTAAAAAATGGCAAGCATGTTACTCATTGGTGTTCTTATAGAT
>JAQFXN010001398.1:0-15493 GCA_034693365.1 Liacarus xylariae
TAAAATTAATTTTTATATGGATAGAATTGAAAGCATTCAAACATAGTCTCAATATATATGAGAATGAGAGTACATTGGATTTTTAATCCTGAAATATCAACTTGATATTTAGTTATTATAAATGCAATACATTTTGAGCTTCTGTTAATATTACACATTGATATAAATAATTTGTAAAATATAGTCATCAAAAAACCAAAAAAAAAAAAAAAAAAAAAATTATTAGAGTTTTAGTAGAATGTAATAAATGGATTTATTATCTCGAAAAACAGAATAATTGCTTATTTATTTACCTCAACGATATTGTCTATTAGATCTTCAAAATAGATTTCAGAATTCATAACAAATTAAAATTACAGAATTTAGTGAATCACTGATTTAAGAATACATTAAACAAATAAAATTCGCCAAAGAGAATATGTTTGTTGTACTGTATGTGATGTATATAGAAATTTTTGGCTGTATTTATTAATTTTTCAAAAAATATTGTTTGTATTGTAAAGCTATTAATTCTTTGATAAAAGAGCAATGGGTTATGTCATCAATCGAATGGAATTCAGTGCCGACAGACGTATGAAATATTTTTAAGACACATTTATTTTGCATTAGAGTCCTTAAACATAACAAGACAGGATTTCTCTCCTGTCCCGTTCCAAAATGTAAAATATCTTCCTGTCCTGCACTGACGTCTCATCACATAAAAAATTAAAATTTGTGAATTGTAATCAAAGTTCTAATAAATAGTAAATTATTGGCATTTTATAACCTAAATTAATGATTTTTAAATTATTGCGATTCTTCTGTTAAAATCTGGTAATATCTTCTCATGTTTCATAATGCAAATATATTGCCCATCTTTAGAGCATTCCAAACTACATAAATCAATATTTTTATCCGAAAGAGATATCAGAAAATGGTTTCGATCTCTTTACGAATCGTAAAATAAGGGTGATTTTGATAAAAGTTATAAATCAATAAACAAATATAAATCAATATTTTAAAAGTTTGTTAAATATTTTCAATTTTTGATCCGTTTATGAAGTAATTTATGTGTTTCAATGTAAATGTATTGAATTAGGAAATCGGATAGGAATTCAAATGTAAATGAAATATTCAGCAATTATTGCTTTACTAATGTATCGAAAGCCAAATACACTTCATTAAACAAATAACACTACAGTATAAGAAATAACTGTTTATAGAAAACTGGTTTAGATTACCAATGTAATTTCAATAAGAGATTTTCGAATTTAATTGTATACTATTGTGTTATACTTAATTATCGAGTATTAGCATTAGTATATCAGAATCAAATTAAATTATTTCTTTGTTGTTAATGTTATTCAGGGTTAGCTAAGTGGGGATGTATAATCTAAATATTCCCCTGATGTTGAGATTACGCTCTGACGTTTTGAGCAGGAGGCGAAAAATTTGTACTTTAATCTTATTCACATTGTGCATTTTTCATATTTTGAAAATTTTTATACCTCTAACTTTTTGAGAAAAGTTTCTCACAATACCACTCCCCTCTGGCTCAGAAGACCTTGGCTACCCCATTGTGTAAATAGAGTAGATACATGTATGTCTAAAATATTCCTTGTCTCAACAAATAAAATAACCTTCAACTTTTTAAGCCAAGCCTTCACCCTTTGCAATTTTCTTTTTATGTTTACTTACTTTTTAGAAATTTGATCAAATTTTGTCAAAATACCCCCAAATCCCACTATTTGGATCGCGCTAATCTCCTGTTATAAAGATCATTTAAAATAACTTGAAATATTTTTATCTTATATTTTTTTGCAAAAATTGACAAAATTCTGCTATTTTATAAATAAATATAATTAAATATTTTTAAGTTTTTAAATCAATATTTCATTGAATATAAACCCAATAATAAATATATATATTGGAATGCTTTGGAAATTATGTTCAATTTCTTTCATTTTCCCAATCTATGGATTTGATATTTTATATCACTATTGCTGTAGACATTATAATTCTGCCGCACAAACGTGCGCACATGTGCAGAGACAAGCTTGTATATTAGACACATTTAATAAACATAATTATTATATTGAAGTACTTATAACAATAAAGTAACACAAGAGCATTAGACAATTTAGATTATAGTTAGCACTTTAAATATTGTTTGATGTGATAATTAATGTATAATAAAACAAAATGCAATCCATCTTTTAATTATTATGGATATAAACCTCTAATCATTTGGAATAAAACATTTAATTCAAGTATTTTAATTAATAGATTTTTTTATTGCTTTATGTAATGAATTTAAGGAAGGGGTGGTTTTAATAATAATGGTTTCATATAATTTCCCTCAATTTCATTAAATTAATTGTTGGAAAATAATGTAATACTTAATACTAAATAGTAGTACTTCATTAAAAATTACTTTTGATATGATTTAATTTTATACTAATATTTCCGCATTAATTGACAGCATTTAGTTGTGTCTCTGCTTTATATCCAATAGTTTTATTCCAGAGTTTTGATTTACTGAACGACATATTTGTGAATTTCAAGACTATTTCAGATAAGATTTTCTGAAATTCAAATTTAAGTAATAATTTTTTGAAAGCTAAAATGTGAGAATAATAATAATTATCAGCTTGAGATTAATAATTCTCAAATAATCAAATCCTTGAAATATTTCTGTTATTAAATTAGATAAATATCTGTTTGTTTAGTCAATAAAATAAAATCTTTTTTTTTCTACTGAATAACTAATTCATAAGCAATGCTTAATTTGATTTAATATACAGTATTAATAAATTCAATTTTTATTTTACTGAAAAATTTCATGTGATATTAACTTAAAATAAATAACACAATAAAAACATTTTAATCTACATAAAAGTCTTAAATGTAACTTAATATTTGAATTGAAATAATTCTTAATGTAAATTTAACCAACTTGTCGTTTTTTCGAGTCATGACTGAACATGATTGAAGTTTTAAAACAATACAAAGTGAAAATTGAAACAATTTTTTATAATTTATTAAAACATTTTGAAATTTATAATTGTTTAAATATTTGTAATTTTATGCTAACTATTAGTCATCTCATTAATTAAATATTTCAATTTAACAAAACGTAATTTTTGCCATAGTTTTCGAAATTCAGTTTAAAAAACAATCCTTCAAATGAAATTACATCTGTCATCAGCAATCTTTATATGATCTAGAACAGAACGCCTTCATTGATAATGTATTTCATATAAGCTCAATCTATGTTTGCAGTTGAATGTTCTAAAATCTAACATGCCTGCCTCAGCCTCTGTTCATTATAATTTAACAATTGGATTGAAATCATACAGAAATATATTTCCTGATTATATTCAATCACGACATTCAATGAGATGTTAGAAAATCTGATAAATTCTCTGCTTATGTATTGAAATGAATATTATAAGTATATTACTGTATAATAATTATTCGTCTCTTTTGCTTCTCTTTTTTTACTATATTTCAATTTCACTTCACATTCACTTAAAATTATATAAAAAAAGAATTGAAAATAAATGAATGAAATCTAATATCAATTTCATATTGAAATACAATAATAACTCAATTATATTTTTCCAGGACTTCCTAAATCAGTAGCTTTTTGTTAGAGAAGATATAAATGAAGTTTTTGTTCTCTAAAGAATATTTTATAACAGTTTCTCTTTCATAGCCAACAGATTATAGCCATTATAGTTTATAAATACTTACAAAGAAAGTCTTTTTCCTAAACAAGTGAAAAATTGAATTTTAAAATGAAATTTTTATATTAATTTTTTTTCTCTCCCCTCCCTCTCATCTCATCCTTTCCTATCTTCAATTCCTTTCTTCTTTCATTCAGGAGTAGTTGAGTCCTAAAAGAGCTACTATTCATAACTTCCTTTCTATTCATTTTATGCACGACTTTCGAACTGAAAAACTGACCAATTATTCTGTGAATAAAAATCACTTCAATTTATATATTGTTTGCTTTCAAAATGTTTACAATTTTTTTAAAGATTTTGTCAATTATTTCTTTGTAAATGTAGAGGCGATGACATAGTTTGAAAAGAGAAGCAATACTTAAACTCAATTACGAAAACAGTGTTGTATAAACTCAGGGATAACCAAAGAGGATATAATTCTATTCGAATCAGCCCCGGGTGTAAAGACAGGATATTTTTCTTCTAAAATCAAACATAATTTTTTTGGTTTATACAATTTTTTTCCAGAAATCCAACAAACTATTTGGGCATTTATTGAATCTAAGTAATTATCGCAACTGTACTCTTGGTTACCCCTCTATAAGCTTTATATATTCAAGAGATGAATGATTTATTGTTTGAATGGAAAAATATGAAAAAATTAACTTCAAATCTTCAAATTTTAGTTTACAAAACACAACAAATGCGTCGAATTATCCAAAAGATTCTGATTAAAGATTTTTACTTTTCATTCGTCTGTGAATCAGGTTTTTGTTTAACGCATAAGGAATTCCTGTATTGGAAACACAATATTTAAAATAACTTCTCAATGAATAGAAAGTAAACTCATTTGATTCTAAAAGACAATAATTTGAAAGCAAGAGTTGAGTGAATTTATATTATTTAACTCTAGTCCTCCAATAAAGCTATCATTTTAATGGTTACACTCTTTGAAAAAACAAATGCAATTAATAAGAAATGGCTTAGAAATGAGTGAGAGATGGCATCTTTTCCTGTCCCTCAATCCTAAATTATTAAACACTCTTATCGATTGTCTTATCTGTTGTTTTCACTCAATTTTAAATATTTCTTTTCATGAGTTTTGCAAAGAAATCAAATAAATAACACTTCTTTATATAAACTAATGATTTATAATTTGAAAATATCCGCCAATACCTTAACAACCGATAGACCCAATAAATTCATATAATTCAAAGACTCGAGTAATGATCACTTTTTTGCTCTTTTTAAGAGATATTTTTATTATATATATAATTAATTAGTAAGAGAACTGACGAAAAAAGCAGTTTTCAAAAGTAAAAAACTGATACGAGATTTGAATATTTAATGTTTAAAAACGAAAGCAAACAGAAAATTGAGTGAAGAATCTTAATATTCATATTAAAATGGTTTAAACTTTTGGAAAAATGTCCTCTTTTTTCACGATTAAACTGCTGTCAAATATTTTTAAATGCTTTTTATTTAATATAATTTTCAACTCAATTGGCGTCTGGACTTAAAAATTGACTCCTTTTTTAAAACATATAAATATTATTAACAATTTTTTCACTAAATATCTCGATCTTAAAAATAAGAGATTTATATACTTTTCATTACTTTTAATAAAATATATCCTTTCAATCGAATAAATTGTATGAGAGATAACAGACTAATACAATATTCATTAGAATTTTAAGGATTTTATTCATATATTTAAGATATAAATATAAAAAATATCATAAAAAAATTTTCAATTTATTAATCTTAAAAAAATGATAATTCTTTACAGTTATTTCGTAACGAGAAGTCACTGAATGTCGATATCTGACTGTTCTGTCGACAAAAAAATTCAGCAATATAAAAAATATCCAATGAATAAATATTATGAAAAAGGCACAGTTATTATTTAGCTATAATAATTGGGGCGATTTTTAACAAATGAAGTTTTTTCAAATACAACCTTCAATTTTATATAAATCTGAATCCTTGAAAATTGGCGATTATTCTCGGATTAATTATGAGACAAAAGTGTCTCAAAAGAGATTTCGTGAAAAATGTTACTTAAATTTTAATTAAAATTTTCTCTTTTCAAATCATTTTGTGGCGTTTTAAATAACATTTATTTTTCTGAGGGGGTTTTAGAAATTGAGATTGTTAGTTAACAATTTTAATCCGAGATATATATCAAATAAATTTATTCAGAATTAATTGAATCTCTTCTTTGTCTCTAAAGGAAAATTAATATTTTCTGTTGAATTAATAGACAAAACGCGTATCAATTATAAATTTTGAACCAATTCAGCAAATAGTTAGTCATTTTTTCGTAAGAATATGTGTCCAATTTTTTTTATCTACTCTTATATCTATGGGATTAAACACAAAAAAGAAATTCTTTAATTATTCTCAGAAGTAATGAAATCTAAAGATAATCTTTGGTTTTTTTTCTAATTTAAAGGAAAATTTTCCCCAAAATATATAATAGTAATCATAAAATCAAGTTTTGTTCAAAATAAATTGACTATTATTTATAAATAACAGAATAAGTTACTAGAGTTTGCAGATTCTTATGTTTGATGAGTCTGGAGGGGTCGGAGGGGTCGGAGGTATAAGTAATAAAAAAATATAAAATTCATTAATGAAAATTGAATCGCTTTTCCGCCTATTTTATTGCAAATAAAACATCTTAAGAGACGTTTAAATTAAAACTTAAGGTTTGCTTTAATTTTTTAAGTCGATTATAAAGTACTTTCATATATAAACAGGTTTTCTCTCTCTTTCTCTCTCATTCACAATGACTTCAGTAGTTTTTTTTAAAAAACAAATAATAAATTAAATGATGAAACTTAAAGATCACAATTGAATCGAATTAAGTTTAAGTTAATATATTTTGTTTTGTTTTCTGTTTTTTCTTTTTGGATTAGTTTTTAATGAATTGTTTGTGATTTTTATTGGAATTTAATTCTATGAAAAATGAAATGACTTTTGGATTCAATTTATTTATTGTATACAATAAAAAGTATTATAAATGGTATAAAAGAAGTAATTTATGTTTCAATTGTTGAGACACTGTTTAATATTTCTATTTTTATTTTTTACATTTATTATTTCGAGACATAATTGTCTCAAATATTCTGTTATTTTTATAGAAAGTATTGTTTCATTTTATTTTATTTACTTTTCTTTAATATTCTATATATAAAACATTTTTACAATAGGGATAATAAATGATATTTGAATATTGAATAACCCAGGATCGATTTGAATAGAGGCAGTTCTGATGCGATGGCCAAATACCCCACAGATGTGTAGACATCACTCCTCAGTAATTATTAATCTTAATCGTAGTCTTAGCCACAATTAGTAAAAACATTTGGAAATCCAAACACAATAAACGATATCTTCAAATACGATCTGAAGAATACATGAATCTGAGCTCTAATTATCGGTCGGATTGGCCAATATGTGTGTTACGACCAGTTTGTCCTCCTTTCCACTGCTCATCCAAGAGCTGTCATTTTAATCTTATAAGAAGTGTGTGTTTTGATCTCTAATATGTTTTATACAGTTATACAAATAGCAAATGTGAACATTTCTCTGAATCGCCAGAGGATATGAGGTGTTCTTTGCCTTAATTCTAGTTCTCCATCGAATCGAAAGCAACTCATATATTGACGCAACGATTAAACTCTCCTTCGAAATAGGGTGGGCTCTGCTCTGGACTAACATAAATATAATATTCTTGATTTACAAGAAAGCAATCATTAAAGGAAAGTTAGTTTAAGCACACTTTGCACCAGTTCTCAGTTCTCTGTCCACACAACTAATAATGTGTTTTAATGTCAAATATGTTTAAGTTTTATTAATTTAATATTTTTTGAATGCTTTTAATGCATAAACCGATTGATTAAGTTATAAGTGTTTATTGTGCTTTGTTTTATACAACTCTTATCGGATTCTACTCTAAACGCAGTCCTCATTCCTATCGACCGAAATGATGCTGCGATTGGCACTTCTGGCTCTGACACAGGTATTCATTCTGACATTCTAGTGCTTACTGTGATTGTTGGTTCCGATTGGCATTACATTCAATATTGTCATTGTATTGCTTTCAATGTCTTAAGTATTAAGATATCAATTATTAAACCCTTTCTATTACTTCCAATACTTTTATTTTTGAAATCATTAAATCAGTTATCATTGAGACTATTCTTTACTCTAATCAATGTCTACTTCATGTCTAAACAATTTACTTATTTGATTGTGATATACAATATATATAAAAATTAATGTGGGTTAATATTTCCCTTAATCGTTGATTCATTGAAAATATTTCTGATGATTAATAAATACTAGATTTGATAGAATCGGATGAAACAAAAACTTAATGTAATGCAAGTCTTACGTGATTGCAATGAAATTTAACAAAATAACGGTTTGTGTTATTGTACTTTGAAAAGCGTTATTACAAGATATGAAAAAATAAGATATTTGTGCTCAGGATATGTTAAACCAGTTTTACTTCTGTAGCACTTTTTAGTATTTCAATGCACTTGCATTGGGTTAACGGAAGTTTTGCCATTCATTTAATTTATTTATTAATACATTTCACTTCTCATAGAATTAGTGAGAATTCTTCGCAAATTTTATTAATAAATTTATTTTTTTTATTCTTGAATTATAGGTTAAATGAGATTTATTTAAACTTAGTAAATGATGATTTCTTTGAGATATATTTCAAAATATGTTTTGATTATAAGTTCAGATATTATTTTTAAAATAAGACAAAATCATTAGAGGATTGAGAGACAAAACAATAACTCTTTGCTCTCGACTTTGCAATTGAATCGATGAAGAAATGTGTGAAAAATATATTTATATATTATTAAAATGAAAAATAAGAGAAACCGAAACTGCAATTCAAGTCTCAATATGTGCTTCATTTGAATTTATCTCCATTTGATCGCTTGTTCTCATTAAAAAATCTTTTCTCACAAATAAAACTTACGGAATAAATATTTTTTTCGATAGAATAACTTTGAAAATTGTTTTTCTATTTGATTACAAAAGTTTTACATAAATTACTCAAACCATTATTGGTTTATCAGATCTGTAATAAAAGTCGGATAGAGATCGAGAGTATTAAAAGTTGTTCCAGAGTTCGACCAAAATCTTTGACTTTTAGTCTCGAAAATTAATCTCTATTTTAAAACTATGTTTTGATAAATGAATATATTTTTTAACTTATATGAGATATTAATAGAAAAGTGCAAAAACTCGAATTAAGGCTCATATCCTCCGGCAATAGTGAGAAAAATTTTGTATTACAGATCTCCTGCTTCTATAACAGTATTAAAATACTGTATAAGAAATCAAAACACATTACTTATGATTAAAGTGACAGCTCTTGGATGAGCGCTCGAAAAGAGCACACTTTGGCAAAAAAGCTGGTCCTAAGACTTAGAAACACACACACACACACACACATATATATATATATATATATATATTGCCTCAATTGTGATCTTTCAGTTTCATCAGTAAAATTAGAATTTAATTACAAACTTCTCTGAAATTATTTTGAATGAGTAGTGGAAACCAGTTTTAAATTAAGTGAAATACACTTTTTTAAAAAGTTTGAAACAGAATATAATATTTATTTAGTGTTTTTAAGGGCCGTATTTGTAAAACTAAAATAAGAGGGGAAATACAATTATTACTCTCTCATTAGTGAATTATATTATATATCGAATCGATATTTTATTTCTTTGTTCGCCTCATTGCCACTAAACTGGATTTCATTTGGATTTTTTGTTTTTGTGCCAAATTTTCCTCAAAATGCTTTAAAATAAGTTGAACACTATCTGTATATTTGATTACTTGATATAAAAAATAGCAAAAATTGTTTTTTAAATGAATTATAAAATAATGTAAATTATTATTATAGAACTTATTATAAGAATATTACTGCGGATGAAAAACAGGAATCGTTTGCATTGAATCTTAATCTTCTATACAAAACTTCAATTTTGATTGAATTGTTAATACTGTTGTGACAAAAAACACAATTTTCACTTAAAATATTATTTATTTTCTTTGTCTATTGATGTAATCTAAGTCTCAAACAAGTGTTTCACTGCTTTCAATAACTTGACAAATAAGAAAAGTAAAAAGTTTCCTTTTAGACACAAAAACAGCCCTATAGGGAGTCTGACCTAGAATCTAACCGGTTTCCGGTCTCTTCGATTGCCCCCGATTTCTATCATAAGTATCATCGCATCGAACTCTACAAAAGTATACGAATCGGCAAAAAATTAATTAAAAATTGTATTTTTTATTTGACGTATACATTGAAATAGATATTAATAAACAAAAGTTTTTGTTTGAATAAAAAATTCTTTGTTTCATTTTATTAATCTATATTATATCCATGGATGCGCCAAGGAAAAAATTTTAGGGAGTATTCCGGGATGTAAAGTAATAAATTTGTCCAAAATTTGGACAGGGAGGTCCAGGGGAAGGTATTGCGAAATCGTCAAATTCTTGCAGAATTTAATTAAAAATGACGTAATTTAACAATTTCGACTAATTCTGTAAGAATTTAACCAAATTTGACCAAATTTAGCAAGAATTTTATAAAATTTTGTTATTTTTCTAAGAATTTAGACAGAATTTCACAGAAGGGGCCGTATTCTCAAAATTTCTATAGGGGGACCTTGCGAGCAACCTAGGGGGTATCAGCCAAAAACACAGAAGGTATTCTGGGCTGGACCCCTCTATGCGCATTTCTGATTATATCCAGAGTTATTTATTTTTTGCTCAAATTCAGTTGAAAAGTGAAATAATAAGTCAAATATCATTTAGAAATCATTGCATACAGTAATTTCAAATATCTTCATATTCATTGATTTATAAGAGTAGAATAAAACTTTTTAAGCAATTGAATCTAATATTTTCTATTCGTAAAATATAATAGTATAGATACGGTATTAATTTTTTTTTTAAAAATAATAAATGAAAAAGAAAATTTTCAACATTAAGAAAATATATTATATTTTCATTAAACTATCCTTAATTTCTATAATTTCTATTCCTTTTTTGAATTTAATAATCTTTTAATATATTGTTTAAAATAATTATGATAAATATCTTCCATAGGTCAGTTTAATTTGTAGAATCTCTAACAAGGATGATTTCATAATCTGTCAACGCCATATCGAAATTCTGCACATGCCAAAATGTTAGGCACCATGTAGTACATTATTTGTTAGATTACTTGCATAGGGTTTGACCATGGATTAACTTAGTTTTTCTATGCTTTTATTTAATTAAAATACTCAAGATACATGATGTTGATCCTAGTAAGTTATATATATTTGAAAACTACTCATTGAGATACCATACTCGATGTGATATGAAAAATTATATTGCTAGGTGAAAATTCAGGAGAAATTATAGAAATTAAAATTAATGCCAAAATATTCATCTCATTGAATTAAGTCAAACCGTATATTTAAATGCTACCTAAAAATTTGTGATCAGTGTCTAATTCAAATAAAACTAAAATGATTATTTCGCATAAACCCCTGCCAAACCCTGAGAACGCACCACTAGCAGCTAGAAATTTTGTAGCATTCTACACATGATGTACAGAATAAAATACCATAACAAGAATTTTGATATCGCCTTGGCAGATTGCCCACTCCTCCTTGTAAAGTTTATTGAATCAATAAATATATTATTTATAAAAGAGGTAGCCAGGCTTGAGTGAGCGGGAGAAAAATTTTTCAAAATATTATATCAAAATACAGAATTAAACATAAAATAAAAAATGAATAGTGGAGTAATGCAAAAATTAGAAACATTCTTTGGTTTAAAACACAGGGGTTATCTTTAAAATTTTCAAGGCAGGGATAGTTTTGGCTATACTCTCCTTGGCGACAACTGATTTAGAATGATTTATATTGGTCTATCTTTCTATCATTTCTCATAATGTAGTTCTCTAGGAGTATCTAATATTTATTATGGAATTCTAAGATTAAAATTTTATTGTTATTAAAAAATTAATACTATATGAATTACAATTAAAATATTGATTTTTCCTTTCTTGATTTATTCTATTTCATAAAAATTTCAATTATTTGCATATTTTGATTCGTATTTTTTAATTAATTCCATAATATTTAGTAAATAACTAAAATAGTTATCGATAGTTAAAATAGTTGATAATCCATCAAATATATCATTTATAGTTATTTATAGTTAAAATAAAAGTCCGCTAAAATGGTCCTCAAGTCATGATTGGTCAAGATCCAAACTCCTGAGGTGAGATCAGGATCCTTACCGACAAAATAGTTATGATAGGTGACTTTCCATGCCCTGATTATATCATATATTGTAATGATTTTTAATTTAAGTTTATTATTCTTAACTAGAGGTACAGTAAACACAAAATATCAGATAGGAATAGCACAGAAAAACATGCCTTATTTAGCCGGACTGAACACCTTCTGGCGATCCCTGAATTTAAGGTTAATTTTACTAGAAGTTCAACCAATCCTTAGAAGATATTTATGTACTTTATATAAAATTGTGTATCTATGCATATACTGTACTGTAATTTATAAAATTTTGTAAATATATCCTCTTGTATTTTTGACCAGTTTAAAATTATTTCTAAAACCTAATAGTTTTTTAATTTGACTTAGTGTAATATTTATTAAAATTTTGAAGCAACCTCATCTTAAACATAATACACAGTTACAGCTCAATTTAGTCTTTTTTGTTAAAAGTGGTTAATTTTATACTAGTTTAAGGAGTTCACAGAACGTGTGTTTTTGCCACAAATCACCTATAAAGCATAAGATTTTAAATATACTTATAACATTTTCTCCCACATAAGGTTATAAAGGCAATTTTGATAAAATACCCCTATCTCTTAGTCCTTAACTTCTTTAAATTTGATTGGTGTGCTCTGAAATCCACTTATTGAAAAAAATAATAATAATTTTAAAGATTTTAAATCTTCCACAGAATCAATGACAACTTTTAAATTAATCATTAAAACATATGCATATATCTTAGTTGTTATTAATTATATAGAATAGTTATGTTAAAAAATTCATACTCCAATATGATATTGGCAATGTCCATTGCTAAATTACACAAATCCAATGTCTTTCTAATTAATAAATATGAGTTCAAATGTCATTGAAATAGAAACAAAATTGATAACTTATTAAAAGTAAACTATTTATTGAGTGTTTAGACTTCGACAGTTGCAGAAGAATATAAACTTAATTGACTTATTTTTGTGGTGACCCAACTTTTATGGGAGACGTTTAAAATAGACAAAATTTATAAAAATTTATGTGAATTTTTACAGTTTTTTAAAATCTATGCATTCAATTAAAAATCGATTGCAATCTGCGCTTCAACTCTTCAGTTGCAAATTGGGTCAGACATTAAACACCGGTTAATTCATTTAATTGATAACTCGATTTTTAATCGACATTTCCATAACTGAAATTATATTAATCAAAATAATCAAACATTAAACGCAAAAATAAGTCTTCAGTCGATAGTTTCTGAAATTGTTTAATGACTTTCCATGAGTTGTGGGAAAGTTTGATTGAATGTCATAAACTCTTCTCTCGTACCAAATCTATATTTGCTGTTTATCAAGTGTAGCCAAGGGAGTATAGCCAAATTACCCTCTGTTTTTCTATGCTAAATGCATTTTAAAAATTTTTATCATTTGAATTTTTTATTTTTTGCTCACTTTTTGCATTTTGAGAGAAATTTTTCTTATAATACCCCCTATAGCAGCCCCCAAATCAATATTAAGCCTTCGGTCACCGATGATTCAAACAAATAATATAAAGTGAAACACTAACGAAACAGGATAGTTTAAGGCTCAACTATATTTACATTTATTGATAATTATAATCGTTCGTAAAGTACTGTACTGTTAAAATCGCAGCGATCCTAACGGTTTTCATTACCACATTCACTACCCTATAGCATACCGTGTCTGGGCCGAGCTTCACCACACCTCTTGTTTATTAATCAGATCAATCGGCACAGTATTTAAAAAAGAATATTTTAAAGTAATGACACAAAAAGCAAGTCTTCTTTAATCTCAATAAGATTACTACGTGTTTCAGTATAATAGACACATACAGTCAAATATTGAGTCAACAATATTGCAAAAACTTTAGTCAAAAAATTATTTTATTAATAAAATTTACAAAATTATTGACTCAATGTTTGACTTATGTCTCTATTATACTGAAACACGTAGTAATCTTAAAAAGATTAAAGAAAAGTTGCTTTTTATATGTCATTCTTTGAAATATTTTTTAAATTTATTTTATTTATCCAGGAGGTGCTAACAAGGCTAACAAGGAGTGATTTCTAAATTTGGGAACATTTTTTTATATTTTGCTTTTTCTTTTCTATAATGTCCACTAATTATTATTTAAACAAAAATTTGTGCCAATGTCAATATTTAAAGGTTTATGGAGGTGTAAAATCTGGAAAATTGAATTTAAAGCCCTATTTTAAGCTAATCCAAGAGTTCAATCGCCACAATATATATATTTTTGTAAATCACTTTCAAAAATGGGGATTTTACCATAAATGACACACTTCTGGCCATTACCGTCGGGATCAGGTCGGCCCTGCTCATTTACCGCAGAAGAATGGTTAAGATATCAGTTGATGCTCCTTTAAGAGATATTTATAAAAATATATATACCCGTATTGTACCATTAGAACTCCTGGATTAGCTTAAAAGATGAATTATAAAACCAATTGTCCAGACTTTACACCCCCAGAAACCCCCCTTAACATTGCCATTGGCAAAAATTTTTGTTTATATTAGTGGACATTATAGAAAAGAATAAGCATAAAACATACAAAAAATTTTCCCAAATAGAATCCACTCCTTGTAAGTCTATTAGTTAAACATTATTATAATCTGAAAATATTTGTGATGACTTCAATATTTATTGCAAATTTAGAGGTTTTGGAGGATTTGAGATATTGATGTCAAAGATTTGAAAATTTGCGGCACTAGTCGTTAAAATATTGGCATATGGTTAAAATTAGGGATGGAAACTTTTCATATATCTCTTTAAGTAATTTAAAGAACTGTAACTTTTCATTAATAACTAATTAGGCACAGAGTATATTTAAATAATAATAACAAGTAAAATACTCTCAAAGAGGATTTAAATCAGGTACATTTTGCACTATATGCGAACAAATGTCAGTTCTTTTGAAAAGTGCTGCAAATTTTCAGGTTTTTAACATCAGAATCTCGAATCTTCCAAAACCCCTTTGAATTTGCAATAAATATTAAAATCATTTTTTATGTCCGCTTTCAAAGATAAAGAAGAATCTAGATTCGTTTCCACCCACACCTCCTTCTTCTCCACCCCTGCCTCTCTTTCAGATCATAATAATTTAAATGTTCAAATCAATAGATCTAGAAAAACGACCTCAATAGACAAAAAAGATTTGAACTATATAAACACACGTCTTTTGAATCTGCACGGTTACTAGATGATACTTTTAGTGTTTCGAATAATGTTTTTATTATACATTTGATAATCTGTGATCGAGAGGTAAATCTCAATATCAAATAATTTGAAATAAAGTTTTTATTATACAGTCGTCCAGAAATTAAATGGCACACCATATCCTGCTTTTTCTCAGTTGTCCATATATTGTTAATCAATAATGTTTTATTTTTCATTAATTTTTTAAATAGAGTATTTAAGGTT
>JAQFXN010001399.1:0-15491 GCA_034693365.1 Liacarus xylariae
TTATGTTACTATTCACGTAATATTTGTAACGTATTTTTCTGGAAAACCGCATTTTGGGTATCTCAAGACTAGGCCTGCTCTAGGACATCAAGTACACAAAAGAACAATTTTTTTTAATAAATTATAAAGTCAAAACTGTCAATTGAAAATTTCCTTTGCATTGTAATAAATTGTCTATAGTGTCTATTGTTAATGTACTTTTCAATGTCAATTCCGATCAAAATGTACAGTATGTATTTATAGCAGAGCATTGTGAATATTTTCGCCTATTTAATTTCGATCTCTTTAGGGGAACAGAATTAGTATTGCTTGTTTGTAATTTTCCTTACTCTCAGGTGACTTGTTTAGACATGGTCAGATAATTTACTATTCTAAATTATAAAAAACAGACTGTATAATATTAGCTATTGAAACATATTTATATCACGTAAACTATCTGTTTTATGTATTTTAAATAATCAATTTTCAAACAAATAATGAAAACAACTTAATACAATCAAGTTAGTTTTAATTAGCACACCACTTCTAACCTTTTTGAATGTGTCAAGATATTAAATAATTAACAATAAATAGCAATTTATTTATTTTTGTAGATGAGTTTTCATCAATTTTTATTTATTACAATAGAATACAGAATATTAAATCACTTATAATTTAACCCTTAATGCGCTTGACCTCAATATCCTCTTCAGTCAATTGACTTCAAATTCCAGGCAAAATATTTTGACATAATTTCAAATATTTCTCTTTAGAAACAACAAATGTTTGTCCTCTTCTTCCAAGTTTGTTCATTTCGGAGATCAATTGCAGAAAATTTATAGATTTATTTTCTGATATTCTTCTTATAATTATTTTTAAAATTATTTGTATTTTACAAAAAATTCTTTTAAGTAATCAATAAATATGTTTAAAACATTGTTTAGAATTGAATCGTAAGTTTAGTCTAATTAAATGATTGAGTTGTGAACCAATGTTGTAATTAATTAATTCTAGAGTAAGTCGTGACTTAGCTCCAGCACAATTGGATAGTTGACCACTAACTTTAATATATTTTTCAGAGACTTACTTTTAAATTAATTTAGTATGATAAATTTATAAAATTATATATTACTTTTGTTAATGGAAGAACAAAGTACAATACTTATACCATATTCGCTAACATGTTTAGATTGCGCATGATATTGACTGGATATTCGAAGATACAGCAACTACTTCTACAGCTTTGGTATTCTCAACCTGGACAGATTAATACTCTATTTCTACTCATTTGCTTTGCTTTTATATTTGATTAATCTTTGACCGAAAGATTAATATTAATATCAAGTAATTCAAAATACAATTTAAATTATGCAAGCTTAAAATGAAGGACAGTCAACCTCTTTAATATAATGTGTTCCTAAGAATGACTAAGATGTCGTTCAAATTAATATTTGTCTATCGGTCACCACTTATTCAAATATAAAAACTCAAAGCTAATGAGCTATAATAAAGGATTTATCTGTTCATGGCCGTCTTCGGCATCAGTCTTCGACGCCGATTCTTAAAAAATTACCACGATGGGGGTAACTCGCGGAGAGCCCATAGGGGTAACTGACAAAAACACTGGGCGGGGGTATTCCGGACTGAGCCCCCTTGCACATCCCTGTTTCGAGTTGAGAATACCAAGTAGGGAAAGGAAGAAATATTAAGATGTATTTTATTTAGAGAAGACAGAGGAAGTATTCGGTCCTGTGAAGTAAAATTTATTCAAATATTGGACAGGGGGGCTCAGAGGAGAGTATTGCGCACTCGGCAAATTCTTGAAGAATTCTATTAAAAATGATGTAATTTAACAGAATTTGACATTTCATTTATGTGACACAAATGTTTTTATTGATTCAATTAATTCTTTGCCAATTCATATAAGTATTGGAAAAAAATTCAATAATATTATAAAATCTTCTGAAGATTTTCTGTTTAAAGATTTTAAAGAAAATTTTCATTGTATTTAAAACTACATATTTTTAAAAATTCTGTAATTAATCAAATTTGTTATGATTAGTAGAAATGTTAATAGAAATAAAATTAATTACAAAAAATAGGCGTTAAATGTATAAAAACATTTCTAAAACTGGACACTGGAGACCATGTGATGTACCATTTTCTTATATAAATATATAGACAAAATATAAAAATGCTATCACCAAAATTAATCGTAAGGAAAATTCAAGTTGGGATAATTTTTACAATTTGAATTTTGTACAGTAATAACTATAATAAATTTTGTGTTTTGATGTCAAGATAATCCTATTGTTAACTTACGAATTGATCACGGGATGATAGTGAAATAGAAACGGGAGATATTTGGTTAAATATATATATAAAAATAAAAATGTTCATATTTATTTTGATATTCATTCATTCAATTTTATGAACGATTTTTGTATTTTTCGGTGTAGTCTTAGATCTCGAATGCATGGCGTTAAGTGCTCGATATATAGATATTGTCCTTGTCTCATTTGATACTCTTTTACAACACTAGGTTTACGTGGAATTTAATAATATGGATAAGATTAAAAGCATAAATATAATTAGTAAATTTGCGTTAAACAAAGAGAAAAGAAAAGATATACATATACATTATAGAACTAGCAAGGTGTGTGTTTTAAATTCTCGGCAAACAATTTTATATCTTCGGCATATATTGTCGTCTAATATCTATTGAATATCTTCAATCTAACCATCTGTGCCAATGGCAATTTTAGTGTGGTTTGTTGGGGGTGTAAAGTTTGGTGAACCGAAATTAAATTATCATTTTAAACTAAACTATGCCACTTAACTTTTTAATTGACACAATATAAATATCACAGTTTAACTAATATAGTGTATCTTTTAATATAGTTGCATTCATTATTCGGTGATATGTTACCCGCGCTGACTTGTTCCACAAGTTAGTGGTAAAAGCAGAGACGCATATCGTTGGACTAGTCTTTGTATAAGATTAGCCAAGATATAAATTATATTGACACAATTTAACATTTTAATTATCTTATAATTGTCAATATAAATTCTGATTTACACTATGATGATTACACTGAATTACAACATTACCATTAGCACAAAAGTATCTTTTTAAAATAATCAGTAGAATTTTGACGACATTGATCTTTATATATTTTTTACAAAATTTCTCATTAGAGCAAAATTGTTTGATTCAAAATGCATGTGATCAGCACAGCTTTTAGCATTCATATAATAAATATTAGATAGTATAATCACTTCAAAAGATCAATGAAATCGTTATTTTCATTAAAAGCATTATACATATATAGCAGTGATGTCAAACGGGGGTTCTAGCCCGGAGTGTACTCTTAGTAGTCTTAGCGAGGTACTCCCACTATGTAATTTTTTTTGAAACAGCCCCTTTAAATTATTTTTTAAAATACATTACAAATTACTAATTTCTCAATGCTTTGCAGTGCAGTAGTGTTACAAATAATTAAATAACCTCGCTTTGATCAATATTTGATTGATTTTCATGTGTTTTGTACTATAAAAAACAATAAATTAACAACTTTTTAAACATATCTAAATCCCACAACATATAATCCCCTCTCCTAGCCAAAAATTGGCAAAATCTGCCATTTCACTCCCCCCTAGATCTCTCTAGGATCTTGCCGAAAAAATAGAACTCCCTAGGACCTTCGACATCCCTGGAATATAATAAGAGGTGTATTAAAAAAGAATTCAACTAAAAGAAAAGCTACAGCCTGAATTAAAATTCTTAAAAATATTCTAAAATAAAAATAATTATAATTTTTTAATTTATAATAAATAAATTTTATAAATTAAACTATCTATCAAGTTAAGTTTTAGAAAAAATATTATTAACTTGTTATTTTTGAGCATTGTTTAATATTGAATTTTTTTACATCATGAAAACCGAAATAATGCTTAAACTATTAATAATTGCTGCATATATTGCTGCCTCATTGGCCAAAGGCTGTCCGAATCCCGAAACAATATCACCATGCACATGTCGGGCAGAGGTTAATTTTAGCGATCTGATAAATATCTACTGCGGCGGAAATAATGAAATAAATCTGAGCCAAGTATTCGAGAATATAAACAAAGTATTTGTTGATCCCATCGATAGATTGTTTTACACTTTCTATTTGAATAACACTAAAGTCACTGAATTACCCGAGAATTTATTCGCCGAAACAATATTTTATAATTGAGAATGCTGTCAATCTAACCAGGGTGCACTCTAATGCTTTTAATGGATCATCTAAAGACATTCTTCAAGTGGTGGCCGTATATAATACACCTCTGGATAATAATGAAGCCGATTATGATTTATTCAAAGCATTGAATTCATTGCCAGAATTGGGTTCAGTTTTGCTTTCAAACACAAGTTTACGACACATTCCCGACAATGCTTTCGGACCATTTAATAGTCTATTTTATGTGGAAATTGTAAATGGATCAATTGAAAGTATTGGCAAACATGCATTTAAGCAGCTTGGCAATGTTCGTTTTATCCTGTTAGGTTCAAACAAAATTAATAATATTTCTGAGGGAGCATTTGCATTGGATGGACAACGAAGTAGTCTTATGATTGATATAAGTAGCAATAAATTGAACAGCACCAATTTAAACCCACACTTATTTGCTGGTTTGAATTGCACCCATACAGTTCTGTACTTGGAAGAAAATCAGTTATCCTATTTAGAAGAAAATATTTTCAGTACATTTTTAGACAACAACCACAACAATCACATTTTCACCGATAATCTAGATTGCACAGATTGCAGAAATAATTATCTTGTTAAGAAACACAGAACCCTGGCTAGTGACACGATGAGATGCAGAGATCAAAGCAGTATTGATGATAAAGGCCATTTTGCGAATTGTCCTAATCTTAGCCATCACAAATATGCTTTATTGGGTAAAGCAATATTACGTCTGATAATTCTCTAAATGTGAATCTATAGAAAATATTTGATTCCATTAAATCCGTAAATAAATATTTTTTAAATTTTTGCTTATTTTTATATTTTATAAAATTGCCTAGATAGAAACGACAGAAGATGCTTAGTTGGTTTGGTGTACAATAAAATACAATAATAAAAAAGATTATAAATTCCAACTCAACACTTAAATTCACATATGATATACTGTGGAAATAATTTAACTAAATGGCTAATCGATTATCTTCGTAATGTTTCACTTTATTTTATATTATTTATAAATCTATGATCGATGACCTAATTTAAATATCAAATAATTTTAAATAAAATTTTTTTTATTAATAGTTTCTATCAATGACTAATATATCATTTTAAACTAACATTTGGCAGGCGTTCAGAGTTTAGTAAAATATATTAATATAAATTCAATTAATAAGAATATGATCTATTATCCGTTCAGTTTAAATTTATCTCCAGAATATATGTGAGAATTTTTAAATTGGCCTTCATTGCCATAATATGGCATGTATGTTATAGAATCTAAACAATGAAAACAAATAAAGTTTCCTAACTTTTGGAAACTTTCAAAGGCGGCAAACTAAAATCAGCACGTCTGTTATAGATAATAAAATCAATGGGTATAAGATGGCTTGGGTATCTCTAGACCGGTTGGGCTAACGGCAATGTCTCTGCTTATTAGGCAACAGAGTAGTGAGTTCCAACCCCTGCCCTGGGTGAGCAATCTTTCTCACTGAGTTTAGTTTGTTGGGCCTGGGGTGGGCATGACTATGGACCCAAACCAAGGGTCATTAATTGGCGATCAGCTATCGCCACGAGCTTCACTGTACCGAGGGCCCAGGTGTGTTTTTTTCAATGTGACACATCCTCGCTGTCATACCTCTGAGTCAAGCAGTGATCCATGGCTGGGTTGAAATCCCCGGTTGTGTGGGGAGAAGGTCCCCTTAAAAAGGGATTGGATAAAAAAGATGGCTTGAGTATTGATAACATGGAATTCAGGCAATATTTTAAAAAATTGATAAAAAATAGTAAACAAGTTTGAAAGAACTTTAGTGCAAATATAAAAAGAAAAATTAATAGATATATCTAGATAAATTATAGATAATTTAAAATATATGTCGAATAAATTTCGAAAATAAACTTAACATTGGCTGCTCAATGGGGGTGGTGTAGACAAAATAGCCCGGTGTGACGAAGAATTTTACTATTGAAAAGTACCCCTCTTTAGGTTTCTGTGACTTTGAGGCTCTTATCACTACCCTATAGTTCCGTGAATTCGAATTCATTATGTTCCTAATACATAATTAGCCTGGCCAAAAAAATGTTTCTAAACTAATCATTTTAATATTTCAACGAATTTAATTTAACAGAACAAAAATTTAACAAAAATCCGGTAATACTTTTAATCTGATTTCGTGATAAAATACCTAAAACTTAAACACTAAGTATTTTTTCAATTCATTGAAAGGAAATCTTATAAATTGAATTCTATAACAATTTAAATTAATCAAAGCTAAAAAGGTCTGTTAAAATCATGAAACAATAGCACCATGCATATGTCGGTGAGGATTTAGCCATTTTAATTGATATCTATTGTGACGGAAATGAAGGAATAGATTTGAAACAAATATTCTTTAATATAAGCAAAGCTACTGTTGATCTCATCGATAGACAATTTAGCACTTTTTACTCGACTAACACTAAAGTCAAGGAATTACTCGAGAATTTATTCGCCGAATCAAAATTTAATACAATTATAAATGAAAATGCTTTTAATTAAACCAGGGTGCATTCGAATTCTTTTAATAGCTCGACAGAATTATTTCAATTGTTGACCGAATATAATACACCACTCGATAATAATGGACACATTTATGATATTGTCATGTATTTTGTAAGTACAGTGTATTATCTGAAAGTATGGTTAGCAGACATGATATTTCTTATAGTGCATACCTATTATTGCTCATAAGGTCCACGCTAAGATAGCCTCCTTGTGTTGCATAACTATTGAGCTGAAGATAAGGCCTTTTAATTATGGTTTAAATAGACATGTAAAAAATATTAGCAAATTTCAACGTTAAATATTATAGTAATTTAACTTGACCGTAGAAGAAGACAATTTTTATTAGGTTTTCAAAACATTTCTTCCAAAAATTATAGATAATCATCACTTTGTTTCTGAGATATCTATTTTATAAGATTTTGTATTCACCCTATAAATTTTGAGCATTTAGACATTGTAGATATAAGAGAACAATGATTTTTATAGGGTAATACTGAACGGGCAACAAAGCAGCTGGCAGAACACACTGAACGGGCAGCAAAGCAGCTGGCAGAACACACTGAACGGGCAGCAAATTTGCAGATTGAGATCTGGCTAAAATGTGAGTAAGAGACCCTGAATGGGCAGAACTGAATCTGCTAAAAAATCACGATTTTTTGGCAGATTTACGAATTAGGAAAAAATAAGTCTATGATAAAGAGCAAGGAATTTGTTAATAAATCAATATATCGGCAGAATTCAGTGTTTGAATTTCACTGGTTTTTGGTTAAGTTAGTGTTAGATGAAGCAGATTTCAGTTGGCAGACTTCAGTAGTAGCAGTAGGGCAGAAATTCAGTAGGCAGAATTCTGTGTTTTATAAGTGAAAACAAGTGAAAATAAAACATTGAATTCTGCGTAATGAATTTCTGCCTCGAAAAATCTGTTCAGAAACTGCTACTTCTTAAATCTGCCAACTGAATTCTGCCTGACATAACCTTAACTTAACTAAAAACCAGTTTAAATAAAAAACAGAAATCTGCCCACTGAATTTCTGCCTAGAAAAATCTGCTCAGAAACTGCTACTTCTGAAATCTGCCAACTGAATTCTGCTTAACCTAACTCTAACTTAACCAAAAACCAGTTAAAATAAAATACTGAATTTCTGCCTCGAAAAATCTGCCCTTAAACTGCTACTATTGAAGTCTGCCAAATGAATTCTGCCTCACCTAACCCTAACCTAACTAAAAACCAGTTTAAATAAAACATTGAATTCTGCCCACTCAATTTCTGCCCAGAAACTGCTACTTCTGAAGTCTGCCACATGAATTCTGCTTCATCTAACCCTAATCTAACTAAAAACCAGTTTAAATAAAACATTGAATTCTGCTCACTGAATTTCTGCCTAGAAAAATCTGCTCAGAAACTGCTACTTCTGAAATCTGCCAACTGAATTCTGCTTCACCTAACTCTAACTTAACCAAAAACCAGTTAAAATAAAATACTGAATTCTGCCTACTGAATTTCTGCCTCAAAAAATCTGCCCTTAAACTGCTACTACTGAAATCTGCCAACTGAAATCTGCTTCACCTAACCCTAACTTGACCAAAATCCATTGAAAATAAAACACTGAATTTCTGCCTATAGATTGATTTATTAACAAATTCCCTGTAATGCTCTTTATCATAGACTTATTTTTCCCTAATTCGTGAATTTGCCAAAAAATCTTGATTTTTTAGGCAGATTCAGATCTGCCCTTTCAATATCTCCTGCTTACGATTTAGGCAGAAATTAATCTGCTTTTTTGCTGCCCTTTAAGTGTTTTCTGCCAGCTGCTTTGCTGCCCGTTCAGTATTACCCATTTTTATGTCTAATTGGGATTACATGGAGGTCTTCCTATTACAGGACAATCTGAATTTACTTGGTTTTATAAAAGACTATTATAGTTAAATACAAAAATCATCAGACACATTTAACAAACTTAATTCTATGTAAGAAAAAAGAACTCAACGTCAGGAAGGCTATCGGATAAGAGATTCAAAAATCACAATGGTGCATAGAGTGGGGTATTGGGCAATTATTGCAGAATTTAATTATCAATGATGTAATAGAACAGAATTTCGTCAAATTCTGCAAGAAATTAATAGAATCATTCTCATCATTCAAAGTGAGACATCAAATTTTTGGATAAATTTTCAATTGATTTATAAAAATATTCACTTAATCGGATTTTAATAGTTATAAGTTTAAATTAAAGTGCTTGCTAGATACTTTGATTGCTATATTTAAAACCATTCCACTCGTCCTCACTTTATGGATAGTTTATTTTATGTGGATATGGAGGTAATTATAACTAGTATTGTGCAAAGCATTGAATGTAAATAATCACTGCACCATACTGAGATTTATTAAACACTTATACTGCTTATATTTTTGTAAGATATCTCTTACTTCTCAACTCTCGAAAATAGACTATTGAATGGTCCGAAAGCATTGTCGGGAATGTGTGGTAAACTTGTATTTGAAAGCAAAACTGAACCCAATTCTGACAATGAATTCAATGCTTTGAATACATCATAATCGGCTCCATTACCATTCAGCGGTGTGTTATATTCGGAAACAGTTCTAAGTTTATCCGTCGTTCCATTAAAAGCATTTGAATGCATCCTGGTTAGATTAACAGCATTTTCAATTATAACTAGAGCTCGGAAATATCTGGAGTAAAAACCTATCAAATCGATCGGGAGTTAAAAATAGCTTAAATCGGGAACAATAAAGTATATTTATTGCATAGTTTATTTAATATTTTGCTAAATTCGCTCAAAATTTTGAAAATTAGGAAAATTTTGTCAAACTCTTACTATAATTTTAAAAATTTGTGTCTTTTATTCTGGTTTTATACTTATTGTGGAGATATTTCTTAATTATTTTTATTATTTTTATGAAAGTCTCGATTAAATTATAATTTTCTCGTAAAAACATTGCAATTAGTTACAAGATATTCTATTTTGTTATAATAGGACCTTGTGATAAAATCAAATCGGAAATATAAACACTAAATCCGTAAAATCGGGAACAATCCTTCATATCGGGAAAATCGGGAAAATAAAACCTTTTTTTGAAGTCTATTACACCCAATAGAATCATTATAATAAAATTCCCGATACTAATACTTACAAATAAATATCGGGAATTCCCGAGCTCTAATTATAACACTACTAAATTTTGATTTGGAGAATAAATTCTCGGGTAATTCATTGACTTTAGTGTTATTCAATAAAACATTTTAAACCTTCCATCGATGGAATCAACAAATTCTTTGCTTATATTATTGAATATTTGTGTCAAATTTATTTCCTTATTTCCGCCGCAATAGATATTATTTAAATTGCTCAATTCTTTCTCAACCAGACATGTGTATGGGTGATATTGATTCCGGATTCGGACAGTTTGTGGCCAATGAGATGGCAATATATGCAACATTTGCCACGAGTTTAAGCAATATTTCTGTAATTGCTATATTAGAAAATCAACATGTATATTTGCTATATTATATATAAAAATAAATAGTTTATAATTTTTCGGAAATTTAGCTATATATGTATTTTCACTAATAATATTTATTCTAGATGATTTAAAATTATACTTACAGTTTTATTCTTGATTGTTTTAAAATATTTCAAGTCAATCTGGAACTTTTCTTTTAATTAAATTATTCTAATACTTCATATATACTGTTATTTTCATATAAAATATGCCTGATAACACATTAAGGAATGTTCATATCACTTATTGCACAATTGTATGAAAGAAAATATTTTCATTGATATTAGGAATGAATAGCTTATCTAAATATATTAGATAACAAACTTAATTCTATATAAGAACACAGATCCCAATTCCAGGAAAGATATTCGATAATCCTCAAAATCACGATGGTGGATAGAGTGGGGTATTGTGCAATTGTTAAATTCTTGCAGAATATAATTAAAAATGATATAATTTAACAGAATTTCGTCAAATTCTGCAAGAAATTAATAGAATCATTCTCATTATTCTAGGTGAGACATCAAATTTTTGATATATTTTTAATTGATTTATTAAAATACTCCCCCCTAATTCGATTTTAATGGTTCAATGTTTAAAAGTGCTTGTTATATACTTTAATTTCTATATTTAATCTCAATGTAAACAAACATTGCACCATACTGAGCTTTTATCAAGCTGTTATCCTATTTATATTTTTCAAATATATCTCAAACTATATATAAAATTGTTAAATTGATATTTACTCAAAATCAAATTAAGTACTCGTGGAATTAACAAATTATTGTTCAAGAAATAAATTTCTTGATATTTTGCAATGATTAGGTATTTATTATATGATTGTTAAAACTGTGATGATCAAGACAAGATTGATTACTTTTTTAAAATTCTAATTTTAACTACCAAAATAATGAGATATTTTTAGAAAATATATTGATAATGTTTTTAGAATAAAATTACTTTGATCGCTGGTCATATTGTACTTGTCACACCATTGATTCTGCCTGCTTAAAACTATTGTTTTCTCATTATATTTTTGCTTTTAATCTTATCCATAATATTTTGTTCAAGAATTATCTAAAATAAGACAAGGCTAATGTCTATATTTTCGAATTCAAGTGGTATTGATAGTGTAATTAAGAATTTTAAATATTATATTTTTTATCTGACATATCCTTTGTTGTTCTGTCTATAAAAAGGTCCTATTTAAAAATAAAATTAAAAAAACACCAAATTATCATTGACAGCCAGAGACCCTTAATAGTAAAAATACTTTAAAGAAAATTCTATTAATTTCCTGCAGAATTTGACGAAAGTCTGTAATATTACATCATTGTTAATTAAATTCTTTAAGTATTTAGCAAATGATTAATATTGTTATTTTCAGGCTAATATCAGTACTCGATATCTATCGTGAATTTGAGATCTTTGCTCTTACATAGAATTAAGGTTGTTATCTAACATATTTAGACAAGCTAATCATTCCAAAAATAAAAAAAATATTTTCTTACACACAATTGTGCAATAAGTGATATGAACTTTAGTTGATGTGATATCGGGCACATTTTAAATTAAAATCACAGTATTTATAGTGAGAGATGCATTACAAAAATATAAATTAAAAGAAAAGTTCCAGATTGAATTGAAATATTTAAAAACAATTGAAAATAAAAAATGTAAGTATAATTTTGATTCATTTAGAATACTTATTATAAAAATAGTTAACTTGTATATCTAGCTATATATCAGAGAAAATTATAAATGTGCTAATTTTATATATAATATTGTCATATATTTTGTGAGTGCAGTGTATTATTTGACAGTTTAGTTAGCATGACACTTATTGTGGTGCATACCTATTAGTGCTCATAAGGCCTACGCTTAGATAGCCTTCTTGTGGTGCATACGTATTAGTGCTCATAAGGTCTACGCTTAGATAGCCTTCTTGTGGTGCATACCTGTTGGGCCTATCTAAGGGTACAGAGGTCAGGACATATTTGAATGCTCTCTTGTGGTGCATACCTATTGAGCTGAAGATAAGGCATATTAAATGTTTTGTTATGTCTTTATTATTAATACTGTTATAATGAACACTATTATGATAAAGTTATTACAAGCTGTATCATAAACACTATTATAAACACTATTGTGAACACTTGGTGAACACATAAACACCATTATGAAATCTATTACAAATACTATTATAATCTATCTAACAAATATATTTTAAGGTTCAGAATAACTAAACCTATATGTATATCACTTTCTAAACAAAGATGCATTTGCGTCAATCGGCTAAAACCAATAATTACTTTTAATCATAGAGGAGGTCTATTGAGCCTCCAATCAGAACTGGTGATGGGAGTACACTACCACTTATGTGCATATTCGCACTTTTATTATTAACTGAGACTCAGAGAAATAAGACTAGGTTTGAGAGAGCGAGTTAAGAAAAGTCGAGTACTAGGAATACAGGTGTAAACACGTATCAATGAGATATTATATTCATTTTTATTCTCCTTCGTATTGATTGTTTAATAAACTCTTTTACGTGTTAGTCTTTGTTTTTTCCTTCTTCAAAAGTTAATCAGTCCAGCCTTCGGGCCTGGGCCGAACCAGGAGACTGTTTCCCTTTTTAATGTAGATCTCGTTCGGGCGCACCGACTGGTGAGTATAGGTAGGGTGTATCTTCAGAGTCCGGAGAGGTGCAATTGGGACCATCCCGGAGAAGACGCGACCCGAAGAGTTCGATAGAGTGCCCCGGTGTCCGACTCTGAATGCTTGTACAGGACTTAATCGCTCGAGTCTGGTCAGCCACCCAGAACATCGCATCGACCCAGGAGTGGACAGGACTTAGGATCGGAACCGATACGAATGAGACGATGGATCTGAGGGAAGGGCGTTATGCCAGTGGCGTTGGATTCGGGCCATATTGAACACGGCCACGCCCGCAGCAATTGGCGAGCGAATGGACTTACGCACTACTGAGGAACGACGAGCCCGAAAACGCTTCATTATAATAAATATACATGATGATTTTCTAATATAATAATTATAGAAACAATAATAAAACTCGTTGAAATTCATTAAGATTTAATAATTTATATCAATTAAGGTACATTATAATAGGTTATTAGCAGAGACAAAAAACGAAGCATTTCAAGGCATGTTCGGCAACATAAAATAACTTGAGTGTTTTTAAGTAAATGAATAATTTTTAATAAATGTACCTTTAAGAATCAAATTTATTTTAAAAATATAAAATAAATATAAAATAGTTTATTAATTAATTACAAAAAATTATTAAAGTAAACAAAAAGGAATTTTTCCATATTTTTTCAGTTAAACGAGTTCTCTTATCATTAAAATATGAACTAAATATTGAGAAAGATCACTTAACATCCACTGTAGTAAGTGGGCAATAGACTAGTTTTGGCTGAGAATTTTTTATAAAATTTAGCAAATTTTTATTTTTATTTAAACATTTTAAAAACTTTTCATATGAATAAGGCAAATTATTTTTGTCCTTAATTTCTTTAAGTTTTGATTTAATTTTTAAAATGATTTCTGTTTGTTGTCCTATTGTTAAAGAATTTGTTTGATTTAATTTAATGATTTCAGTCATAATTTCAAAAAAGTTTAAATTTAAAATTTGAGTTAGATTTTAGAAAATATTTTCATAATTATTTCAATTATTATTCAATTAAAACAAAACTAATGTTTAATTCAATTCACAAACAAATGATTGAATGAAAAGACAAAACAAAATATCAAAACTTATTTAAATAATTTGTTTGAGAAAATATTTCAACCCCTAAACCTGTTTTGTGCTGTAAGCATTCAGTAAATTTCCACTTAAGCTATATATGCATATAAGGATTTATTCTTCACATGACTTGAAATGCTTTGTTTTTTTAGTCTATGGTAATGATTATACAGTTATCTATTGATTTAGAAGTTTGTCTACAAATTGATCATTTTATTTGTTTATATTAATATTAAGATAATATTGATATAAATTTAGTAAACTTAACATTAAATGTAGGGGTGGACAATGAACTCGAAGTGAGGAGGTATAGGGTACTAATGAGAGCCTCAAAGTCATAGGGATTATTGCTTGGATTATTTTGCAATCGTTAAATTCTTGCAGAATTTGATTAAAAATGAAGTAATTTAAAGTTAACAGAATTTCGACTAATTCTACGATTGCCAAATATACCTGGTTCATCGACCCTAGTTTCTATTCTAAAAAATATCAGACTACCGTGTTAAGGTCTCGGTATCCATGCTATAGCCAATTTATCAATATTTACAAAAATAATTCAGATCATTATAATATGTAAATCACAAATTAAATAAATTGATATTGTTGATATTCTTATGTAATTAATATAATATAAGAATTTATTGCAAATTAATCTAAATATATCAATAAAATTTTAATATTCTAAAGATAGTTATAATTAGAGAATCAAAAAAATAGTTATTTAAAAGACCAGAATAGTCACTATAATAGTTACTAATAACCAGTCAAATAGTTATCCAAATAGTTATTTATTTTTGTGCTTAAATTTGCTTCAAAAATAAAATTTAACTTAAATATCAGTTTAAACAATAAATTAAGGCATTTATTAGAATTAAATTTGATATTTATTGCTTTTCTAGTGTAAGATAAGAATTTTTAAATAGTCAAAAAATCTACTATTTTCATTCAGAAGGACAGGTATAACCATCACTCTCAAATCTAGGGATGAACTACGGGGATATAGCCAAAATACCCCCTTTCTTCGAAAAATGACCAAAATACCTCCCCTTTACCTGGAAATGTTTTTTGATTTTAAATTACTCCCTCCCTGTGCATTTTTCATAATTTGAATTTTGGTCTATACCTGGCCCTTCACGAATATTTGAGCAAAATTTCTCAAAATATGACCCTACAACCCTAGTGACTGAGTTCATTGTCATTCCCTACTCAAATGATATTTTAAATTACACTGATATTCTGGCGAGACATCTAACAAACATGCTTATGTCTAAAACTATTTCTTGTGTCTTGTCAAAAATTGAATAAAGTAAAAATTAAATAATTGACTTTGGTGATAAAAATTAAATCAGTAATTCCAAATTTTTTGGGTCAGAGTTATTTTGCCGAAACAATCCTTAGCGACCTTTGATTTAGAATGATTGACATTACTTAATATTTCAAATATTT
>JAQFXN010001400.1:0-15491 GCA_034693365.1 Liacarus xylariae
AATTTTGGCCCTGGAAAAAAACTACCTGGTGGAGGGTCTAAAAAAATATTCTAAGTACTGAAAAAGTTTGCTTGGAATCGTCGTTTAGAGTATATATAAGGGAGTATTGATTCAATTTATTATTGTTGAATGAAAAGCAATACAATTTACATATTCAGCGCCGACTGTACTCAGAGGTATGCTCGGCGCTGTTTGTGTACAGCATAAATGTGCATTAAACGCCGATAGAAATTACTATAAAATGACATAAAATTTCATAAAAAATATGCGACAATAATAATAAAAAATCTTAACAAAAATGATCGGTCTTCAGAGACCACAAAAGCCGGAGATCCTAGACGGCACAGACTGATTTTAAAAGCCGATAAACATTTTAAAAATATAAAAACAGAAAAGTATGTACGGCTCTAGTTAGCGGCTATAATATTGGCGGTATTAGAGACCGTTTATGCCAACAAACTGTACTCAATAAAAAGTGACTGTAAATACTGATAAAGTATACAATAAATTTACGTTAACTTAAAATATTGTAAAATAACGAAGATTAATGATGTAATGTGTAGTGAAATGTCGCCAGTGCTAAATGACCAAGCGTGACCGATGAGAGCCAATAGGTGCCAGATGAGTGCCATAGGCCGACTGATAGATGGATTCGACGTCCTTAATGAACGATGAAAATGTGGAGAACATCTCATGTGTAGATACCAAAAGGTCCAGGCGGGATGTGAGCGACAGTTGTCGACCAATCGCTGCGTAATATTCTTGACGGCGCATTGCGTACAGTCCGCATTCGAATAGTCTATGTCGGACATTGTCGGCTAAACTACAATAGTTGCACAGAGTCGAGTCGACAAGTCCGAAGCGATGCAGATTTAGCCTGAAGCTACCGTGCTGTGTAAGATATTGGGTTGTGACGTAGTCTACGATGAGGTGTTTGGCTGATATGCGACTTTGAATCGTTGGGAAGTACTCGAACGTGAGTCGGCCTTTACCACTGGTATTCCACTCCGAGTCCCATTTCCGGAGCATAACGGTGCGTATGCACTGTCTCATGTGGGATGCAGGCAGAGGGCACGTAATGATATTGCCGACTATCATTGGCGGGTGAGAGGTCGGGACTCTGTCCGGTGTTGGTGCGCAGATCGCGATCCTAATATTGTCGGACATAAAGTTCGCTACTTCGGAGAGAATAGAATTTACAGTCGGATGCAGGGAGTCAAAAACTCCTATCGATTGAAATGTTGATAGCCCTCTCGTAAAAATGCAGACCGAAGAGGGTAATTGATCGTAAACATAGCGGAGGGACGCCGCTAAAGCAATCAATTCCGCTTGATATGGAGTATTCTCGACCGCTAACGTAAAACACTCATTGACGAGAGTTGCGTCTCCGTTCCAGACGGTAAATGCCGATGTTATCGCGGCTTGAGATGACTTGATATGAATTTGTACTATGTATTCAGCATCGAATGGGATCGATGGCACTGAAAATCTCTCTCCGGGGTGAAGCCGACCAAAATATTCTATGTCGCGTTCAATTATATTGTAGTCTATGTTAGAGGACAATTGACTTTGAAATGCAGGGATAGGCGGCGTTGTCCCGCGACGGATCCAGTAATGGGCCTGTATTTGTTCGATTCGAAGATGAATCGGAGTCATATTGGCAATAACGCAGAGTGCTTCTGATGAAGCTGTTCGGAAGCCCTTCGTTATGCGTAGGCATGCGAGGCGTTGAACAGTTGTGAACTTTCTGCGATTACGGAGAATACGGGCTCTGCCGATCCAGACAGGCAAAGCATAGAGCAAAGCCGGCTCAATAGCATTCGAGTAGATCACCCTCATAGAGTCGGTGCTAATCCCCCAGTGCGATTTTGAGACGAGCGATAGGCGGCTAAGAGCCTGCCTAGCCCGGGCACAAGAGAGTGCAATATGTTCTCTAAAGGTGAGTGCGCGGTCGAAGACGACCCCCAAGTATTTGATTGTCGGCTTATAGGCTATACGCACGCCATTCAGTCTAATTGTTGGGTAATCATTTGAGCTCATAGACATTCCCGTTCGAATGGCGAGTGCCTGAGATTTGGAGGCACTAAACCGCAGTTGGTAGCGATTGCTCCAGGCATGAATTGATTGGAGGGCAGTCGTGACTATGTCGTGTAAGTGTTCGCGGGAGCCTCCCCTGACGATGAGCAATAAATCGTCGGCGAAAGCTTGCATTGAAGTCCCGACTGGCATTTGTAAATTAAGCAATGAGTCGTACAGAATATTCCAGAATATTGGCCCTGACGGGGTGCCCTGCATACATCCCTGTGTTTGCCGTCGGACTATTCTCGTTGATTGTGTCTCAGCGATAACTGACCGGTCAGAAAAGTAGTGCAGCGCAAGACGGTAGAGGTTCTGAGGGCAGTGTTTAGACTTTAATGCCGATAAGACCAAATGCCATTTTGCGCTATCAAATGCGCCTTCGATGTCTAACGAAATTAAGAGGGCCTTCTCGTGGCGAGCTCTAGCCTCTCGTAACTTTTGCATTACAGAGAGCAGAGCATCGGTCGTGCTTTTCTGGGGGCAAAAGCCGTACTGGTTGGCCGACAAAAGATTATTGGTTTGGAGGTGCCAATGAATTCTTCCTATCATTAGCGAATCAAGTGCTTTCCCGATCACTGATAAAAGGCAAATCGGTCTAAAAGCTTTGTGGGTTTCGATTGTTTCACTATTAGGCTTCGGTATGAATGAGACGAGAGCCTGTTTGAATACGCGCGGGAAGCACCCAACGGACAGACACTTATTGAATAGATCGGTCACCTCCTGGAGCAATACTCCGAGCATTCGCTGAGCTATGTCCGCTGTTATTAGGTCAATGCCGGGAGACTTTTTAGACGACATTCGAGAAAAAACATGCCTTACTTCTAATGGTGTGAAGGGCTTGTCGTTTGTCGTGTCCGGTGGTATAGCCATAGCAAAGCGGTCGGATGTTTGATCTGGTGATGTGTCTTCATCGGCTTTATCCTCCGGGTAATACCCGTCCAGAAGTGCTTGGAGTGTGTTGGATTCACTGTCCGTATACGTCCCGTCCGGAAGTTTCACTGCTTTTAGAGGTGCTTTCTGGCGTTTCTTTAGGCTATATAGTCTATAGACTTTTCCCCATGGATCAGTGGCAGAGTCGGCTGTGCAGAATTCCCTAAATGACTGGAATTTCTGCTTTAAAAGGCAAGTCTTATAGCGATTAAATTCAGTGCGGTACGCTGTTCTACGCTGAAGGCGTACACTATCGTCCCTGGAGCGTTTAAAAGCGTTCCTTAGACGTTTTACCGTCTGGCGTTGGGCAGTGAGTTCCGGAGTCCACCATAGGACTGATTTTGGGCAATTTCTTCGAAACGGAATCGAAGATTCCGCTGCTGATCTCACAAGGTGGACAAGACGTTGGGCGGCGTTTTCTACCTGATTTGCCGACTGAACTCTGCTCACCTCGGCCTTAAACGACTGTTTTGAGAGAGTCAATTTTTCGGAAAATTTGTCCCAATTTGCCCGACTAGTGCAGAAACGTTTACTCAGGGTCAAGCGATTTGATACCGGAGAATTAAGGCATATATTAAATTTAATATAGCGGTGATCGCTAAAGGAGTCTTCTGTGGAGACTCGCCAGTTTTCGATGTATCGAAGAAGTGGGTCACTGACGATAGTCAGATCGATAAACGAGGACTCGCCTGTTCTCACAAAAGTCGGGGTCTCTCCGTCATTCAATAAATGAAGGCCATTTGAGGTGATTGTGTCCAACAGTCGCTTCCCGCGGCGATTCTCTTTTCGCGCTCCCCAAACCTCTGAGTGCGCATTTGAGTCTATGCAGACGCAGACCTTGTCGGTGCGGAAGTGACTCACGATACCGTCTAGAATTGCCATTTCCTCGGAGTTATCCGGCTGCGGCCGATGGTAAGCAGATACTAGAATGTATCTGTCCGTTGCTGTGCCGACTGATATCACGACATGGTTCTCGTCTGATAGATTCGCGAAAAAGTGAACCGAAATGTTGGGGTTTTGCACTGCAATTGCTGCTCTCGGAATGTCTCCTTTCGCGATAACTATGTTTGCTGTGTCGAGACCAATTACTCGGCCATTGCGAACGTACGGCTCTTGAACTAATAGAACGTCGGTATGCTGCTCCTCTGCTAGTTTAGAGAGATGGGCAGAGGGCACAGGCGAGTGTCGGAGATTAATTTGAATAAACGACAAATAATTAGGCGGTGTGTTGTGAATGCGATTAATAGCCATAGTCTGTTCGATTGAATTCAGACTCTTTATATCGGCGCAGACAGGGACAGGAGTTGTCAAACGCACTGTGAGCCGTCGAGCTGTTTGAAAGTTTGCCTCGACTTTTCTCGGCGGCGCAGTTCACGCAATTAGCTTTTGATTTGTCGTTCTTCACCGGACATTCAGGGAACTTGTGCTCCCCTCCACAATGGCTACACGCTAGTTTATGTGTGCAAATTGGGACTTTAGTTTTGTCGGGTTGTAGACGACTAGCTCTATGGCCTAGTCCGCAACAATTATAGCACCGCGTGACCAAAATGTAATCGACTGCCTCAACGGTTACCCATTCAAGTTTGAGCCGCTTGGCAATCAGTACTTTACGGAGTTTAGGCGTGACTTCTACGACAATGTTCTTCCTGTCATTTATCGGTTTGGAATGGAATACAAATTTGATATCTGCAGCAAAGTCCTCAGATGTTTCGTAGACATCAGAAACTTGACTATTATGAGAATAGATAAGTTCTGAGACGGTAGAGTCTTCGAGGTCCTTAGGGACTGAAAGGAGCTGAATTCTGGGGTTTCGTTTTTTCGGTGCCCTAACGGTGTAACGGGTCGCAAAATCTGTGTCGTTGGTTAGACGGTCTTTCAGAGCATCGATTTCAGTCTGATTCTGAGCGCCTACCACCAGGCGCCCATTACGGCCTCGTCGTACGCGAGTGAAGCCTATGTCTAATTCTACGGGGTCGACGGTATCCCTGAAGTCAGATCGAGTCAGATCCGCATCAGTATGACTGATCGGTTCTATGACAAGAGGGTGATCTGGTGCGCGGCGTACAGATTTGGATCTGCCCCTTAAAATTGAGGCAAATGAAGGCTTACCGCTGGGCTGTGAGAGGTCGGTCTGGTTCGCCGATCGTTGGCTATCAGTTGGTAATTCGCAGATGTGCTTGAGTGTGGTGGCTGTGGAGTCTTCTATAGCCGGTAACACTCGGTCAACGATGAGACTCTCGAGATGTTTGAGTCTCTCGTCATAAAGCTCAGCGAGACTATCTAAGGCAAGTTTGGCTTTCAAGTCAGTGTTCTCCCGACTGAGGTCTGTTGAGTACCTGAGTGCTCTTTCGAAGAACGCACTGAACCTATTTCGAATTTGTAGGGTACAAGCCCCTTGTTTGAGGCCGACGGAGAACTGATAGAAGTCAGCTCTTAGTTGTTCTGGCGAGAGCTTAGACAGACCATCGTCGGGAGGTTCGGTCATCGACTGATCGCTGTCAGACGATGGGCTTTCGTTTGATTTACGGGTGCGTTTATTGGAAGCGGTCGGGGTCTTCTTCGGAGAATGTTGCACCGGAGGCATCTTCAACCGGTAGATGGCGACACTAATGAATGTTATCAAATGGTTTCACGTGATTTATGTGTGAAATATTAATGAAAAAAAAATGGCGAAAGATGACGATGATTGTTTATAAACAATAAACACTAAAATGGCGAATAAAACTACTATAATTCTGTCACTATGTGGCGCAATAGCTGCACAAAAATATATAAAAACAATAAAGTATCAGTAGAGTGATTGGCTGTACACACTATAAAAACTGACGTAATTGATTTACGTTTGGAAATTTACACAAACGAAAAATTGTCATTTAATGCTTGACTGTTGTTGTGAGTAGTCGCACAAATAGAGCACTTTTTACAATATTAAGGGAATATCACTTAATTAAAAAGAGGAGCACTGCAAAAATGCGACTGCTCTCCTCAAAAGCTGAAGAGAGAATTATATAAGGGAGTATGTATATTCTGTTTATTATTAATAGAGTAATGCATATTACATTTTTCTTGCCCGGCCTGTACTCATGGGTATGCGCCGGGCAGAAAAGAGGCGAATTATACATTCGTTAGCCGATAAAAGATACATAATATAAGGCATAAAAATAATATCGAAAATTTTGCGACAATAAAAATAAAAATTATAAATGACATAAAATGTTCGGTGGTCTGAGACCAATAAAGCCGATGAGAATCATGCGGCAAAAAGTGACTTAAAAAGCCGATAAAATGACAAAAATGTGCAAAAGTTTTAAACACGAAAAACAATAACTATCAATTGAAAAATAGTCGGTAAATACCGACTAATACTAAATTTACGTTTATAATAAAATACAGTAAAATTGCGAAAAAATGAATGATGTGATGAGTGAAGGTTTCTCCGGTGTTGTGTGCCTTTGTTACCGATGTGATCCAGCGGTTGAACGACCGAAGCCATATGCCGATTGGTATGTTGTCTCGATGTCTTTTGATAGCGATGAAAAAGCGGAGAAGACATCAGGCGAAGAGACCAATTGATCCAGTCGGCAGTTTGTCGTCAAATGTCGACCAGTGGTTGTGAAGAACTTCTGGCGGTGTGTCGCGAACAGAGCGCAATCAAAGAGCCGATGGCGGACAGTGTCGGCCGCGCTGCAGAAGTTGCATAAAATTGAGTCGGCCAAATCGAATCGATTCAAATTCAGACGGAAGCTGCCGTGCTGTGTGATGTATTGAGTGGTGTAGAAGTCGGCACGGAAGTGTTTAGCCGATACACGACTTTGAATTGTCGGGAAATACTCGAATGTTATTCTGCCCTTATCACTGTTTGTCCACTCGGAGTCCCATTTCTGGAGCATAGCGGAGCGAATGGTGTGTCTCATGTGTGATACAGGCAGCGGACACTGTGTGTTTTCACCGATTGCCATTTGTGTATGAGTGGTCGGGACGTATTCCGGCGTTGGTGCACAGATAGCTATCCTGATGTGATCGTCGGTGAAATTTGCTACCTCTGAGAGAATCAAATTAACAGTCGGATTTAAAGAGTCAAATATTCCCAATGATTGAACAGTCGATAGGCCTTTCGTGAATATACAGACTGAGGCCGGCAAACGATCGTAAGTATAGCGGAGAGACGCCGCTAACGCGATCATTTCCGCTTGATAAGAGGTGTTATCGGCAGATAGTGTGAAACATTTAGTGACGAGAAGCATGTCTCCACTCCAGACGGTAAATGCAGATGTTTTCGCGGCATGAGATGATTTGGTGGAGAGATGGACGGTGTACTCAGCGTCGAATGGGGTCGACGGCACTGAGATTCTCTCACCGGGGTGAAGCCGACCGAAATATTCGGTGTCTCGTTCGATCTTATTATAGTCTATACTATCTGACAGTTTGCTTTGTAATGAAGGAATTGGCGGTGCAGTCCCGCGACGGATCCAATAATTGGCCAATATTTGCTCCATTCGAAGGTGAATGGGTTCTATGCCGGCGATCACACATAAAGCCTCCGTCGACACTGTACGGTAGCCTTTCGTTATTCGAAGGCAAGCAAGTCTTTGAACTGTGGCGTACTTTCTCTGGGTGCGCTGAATGCGAGCTTTGTTGATCCAGACGGGTAAAGCATATAGTAAAGCCGGTTCGATAGCGTTCAAATAGATTATACGCATTGATTCAGTGCTAATCCCCCAGTGGGCTTTTGACACAAGTGAGAGTCGGCAGATGGCCTGCCTCGCCCGGGCACATGAAAGAGCGATATGGTCTTTAAACGTGAGGGCTCGGTCGAGAACGACTCCTAGATATTTCATTGTCGGTCGATATGATATGCGCACGCCGTTGAGTTTAATAGATGGGTAGTCGTTGGAAGACATAGACATTCCCGTACGGATTGCAAGTGCTTGAGACTTAGAGGCACTGAAACGCAGTTGGTAGCGATTGCTCCAAGCATGAATTGATTGGAGGGCATTCGTTATTATATCCTGTAGATGTTGGCGGGAGCCGCCCCGGACGATTAGCAGCAAATCGTCTGCGAACGCTTGTAACGAAGCCCCGACTGGCAATTGAAGGCTTAGTAGCGAATCGTAAAGAATATTCCAGAAAATAGGACCGGACGGTGTCCCCTGCATGCAGCCCTGTGTCTGCCGTTGAATTATTTTAGTTGTCTGTGTCTCTGCTATCACTGCACGGTCGGAAAAATAATGTAGAGCGAGGCGATAGAGATTCTGAGGGCAGTTTTTGGACTTTAGTGCCGATAATATAAAGTGCCATTTCGCACTGTCGAACGCGCCTTCGACGTCTAACGAGACTATAAGTGATTTCTCGTGTCGAGATTTAGCCTCTCGTAACTGTTGCATTACGGAAAGGAGGGCATCAGTCGTGCTTTTCTGAGGGCGGAAACCGTACTGTTTGGCGGATAAGAGATTGTTGGTCTGGAGGTACCAGTGGATCCTCCCGGCCATCAGAGAATCGAGCGCTTTGCCGATCACTGACAGGAGGCAAATCGGCCTAAACGCCTTATGTGTCTCAATTGAGCCACTATTCGCCTTAGGTATGAATGATACGAGAGCCTGCTTGAATATGCGCGGGAAGCACCCTATGGACAGACACTTATTGAACAATGCGGTGACCTCTTGGAGTAACACGCCGAGCATTTGTTGAGCTATGTCTGCTGTTATAAGGTCGATGCCTGGCGACTTTTTAGGGGACATGCGGAAAAATGAGTGCCTTACTTCAAGTGGTGTGAAGGGCATGTCGTCATTGGTGTCCGGTAGTGAAACCACAGAGAGACGATCCGATGTTTGGTCCGGAGTGGTGTCGTCGTCGGGGGAGTCCTCCGGATAGTACCCGACCAATAGTGCACGGAGTGTGTCAGCCTCGCTATCGGTGTAGGTCCCATCCGGAAGTTTCACTGACTTTAGCGGTGCTCTTGAACGTTTCTTCAGGCGGTAAAGTTGGTAAACTTTGCCCCATGGGTCTTTAGAGGAGTCGGATGTGCAGAATTCCCTGAACGATTTGAACTTCTGCCGTATGAGACTTGTCTTATACCGATTGAATTCTGCGCGATAGGCTATATTTCGTTGGAGACGTACGGTGTTGTCCCTACACCGTTTGGCGGCGTTTCTCAAACGTTTGACCTTTTGACGTTGGTCGGTGAGTTCTGGTGTCCACCATCGGACTGATTTGGTGCAAGTCTTTCTGAAAGGAATCGAGGCTTCGGCCGCTGATCTTACGAAGTCGACAAGATGTTGTGCGGCTTGTTCGACTTTGTCCACCGATTGAATTCGTTCGACTTCGTCCTTAAACGCTTCTTTGATTGAAGTGAGTCGATCGGCAAATTTGACCCAGTTCGCCCGACTGGTGCAGAAACGTTTGCTCAAAGACAGGTTATTGGTCACCGGAGAACTGATGCGGATTTGAAACTTAATATAACGGTGATCGCTAAGTGATTCTTCAGTTGAGACGTGCCAGTCGTCAACCATACGGAGAAGAGAATCACTGACTAGAGTTAAGTCAATAAACGATGACTCCCCGGTTCTTACAAACGTTGGGGTCTCTCCGTCGTTTAAAAGGTGAAGACCTGTGGAAGTGATTGTGCTCATCAGTTGCTTACCGCGACGGTCTTCACGTCTCGCTCCCCATGCCTCTGAATGGGCGTTCGAATCAATGCAGACACAGATTTTGTCGGTTCGAAAGTGATTCACAATACTGTCAAGGGCCGACAGTTCTTCGATATTATCCGGCTTCGGTCGATGGTATGCGGAAATCAGTATAATTCTGTCAGTTGGTGTGCCGATTGAAATCACTGTGTGGCTCGAATCTGATAGATTCGAAAAATAATGCACCGATAGATTGGGGTTCTGGACGGCGATGGCTGCGCGTGGACTATCTCCATTCGCTATTACAATGTGAGCTGAGTCCAGACCGAGAACTCTGCCGTCCCGGACGTAGGGTTCTTGAACCAGGAGCACATCGGTTTGCCACTCTTCAGCAAGTTTGGAGAGGTGGGCAGAGGGCACCGGTGAGTGACGGAGGTTGATTTGTATGAGAGAAAGATTGGTGGGCGGTGAGCTGCCGTTGCGACTAACAGCCATAGTCGGTTCGGTTAAATTCCGACTCCTTATATCGGCGCAGACACGGGCAGGAGTTGTCGAAGGCACTATGAGCCGTTGAGGTATTTGAGAGTTTGCCTCGACTTTTCTCGGCGGCACAGTTCACGCAATTGGCCTTTGTTATGTCGGTCTTCACCGGACAATCAGGGAACTTGTGCTCCCCTCCGCAGTAACTACACGCAAGTTTATGCGTGCAGCTCGGGACTTTAGATTTGTCGGGTTGCAGCCGACTGGCTCTATGACCTAGGCCGCAGCAGTTGTAACATCGAGTTACCAAAATATAGTCAATTGCCTCGACGGTGACCCACTCGAGCTTAAGGCGCTTTGAAATCAAGATTTTGCGGAGCTTAGGCGTAACCTCAATTACGATGCTTTTCCTGTCATTAGTCGGTTTAGAGTGGAAAATATACTTGATATCGGAAGTAAAGCATTCGTACGTATTATATACGTCTGAAATTTGATTGTTGTGCGAATACAGGAGTTCTGAGACCGTAGTGTCTTCCATGTCTTTGGGCACAGACAGGAGTTGAAGTCTCGGGTTTCGCTTGTTCGGTGCTCTTACGGAATAATGGGTCGCGAAGGTAGGATCGTTTGTCAGGCGGTCTTTTAGTGCAGCTATCTCCGACTGACTTTGAGCGCCTACAACTAGGCGGCCATTTCTGCCTCTTCGCACGCGAGTGAACCCTATGTCTAAGTCGACGGGGTCGACTGTATGTCTGAAGTCTATGCGGGTTTGGTCAGCGTCAGTGTGGCTGAGAGGCTCTATGACTAATGGGTGATCGGGTTCACGGCGAACTGATTTTGATCTGCCTCGAAGGATTGCGGCAAAAGAAGGCTTACCGCTAGGCGGCTGACGGTCGGACTGGCTCACCGATCGTTGGTTATCGGTCGGAACATCTCCGATATGTTTGAGAGTCTGTGCAGTGGAGTCTTCAATTGCCGGTATGACTCGGTCTGTGATGAGGCTCTCGAGGTGTTTGAGCCTCTCGTCGTATATATCGGCGAGTCCATCGAGTGCGAGTTTGGTGTTGAGGTCGGCAATTACTGTCTTGAGTTCCGCTGAGTATTTCAGTGCCCTTTCAAAGAACGCCTGAAATCGCGTTCGTATTTGGAGGGTACACTGGGGCTGTTTGATGCCGATTGAAAATTGGTAGAACTCGGCTCTGAGTTGTTCCTCGGAGAGCCCGGAGAGTCCGTCATCTGGTGCGTCGGACATCGACTCATCGCTGTCAGGCGGTGGGGACTCGTTGGATTTGCGGGTACGTTTGTTCGAGCCGGTCGTTTTGCCGGTCGACTTAGGCGAGTGTTGAACCGGTGCCATTTGGAACCGCTAGATGGCGACACTTGTGAAAATAGATGTAAGTTTTTCACGTAATTGATGTGTGAATTGGAGATGTGGTGACAATAGCAGATGTGGTGATGAATGGAATGAACGGAATAAACAATAAAAATGGCGATAAAAATAGTGAAAATTAAAACACTGTGTGGCACTAGTGTTGTACAGATTGTACACAAGCAATAAAAAACGTTCAGAAAAACTGTTGATTGATTTGCTGTGCACTCTGTAAATATTGACGTTATTGATTGACGTCTGAACTTTTGCACACACAGAAAAATGTCATTTGATGTTTGGCTGTTGTGTTGAATAGTCGCACAATTTGAGCACTTTTTTATTAAATTAAGGGAAAACACTTAAATAAAAAAGAGGAGCACTGAAAATGATGCGACTGCTCTCTCCAAAGGCTGAAGAGAGAATACGTGACTGTACGTGACTGTAGTGGGTTTAGGGTCACGTGTTGTTGTGTTGACGCCATTATGTTGTTGTTGTTGTGTTGTGTTTGTGTTGACTCCACTCCACGTGTCATCGCTGATGCGTTCCGGTATCGCCATATCTGCTGAGATATCGTCGGCGGCCGAGTGTTGGTGTTATCGACGACGCTCTGGCAGATCGACGTCTTCTTGATGTGGGCGTTGCAGAGCTTCAGGCCATCGAAGTGTGCGCCACATCCGCGGCACTGGAAGTCAACGCAAGTGTTGTGGGCGTACTTCAGATGTTTGTTGAGGTCGTTGTGCGAAGTGAAAGAACGGGGGGATAGGGGACACGGAAACGGACCTATAAGGGGCACTTCCACGTGAATCCTTGTTGTGACGACCGGCCGGGACGGACCGTCGGTTAACATAGGCGGCAATTAAGCTGATAAGAACTGATTTATTTTTTTTGTAGAAAATGTTTTACAGAATAAAATATAATTAAATATAAATAAATAAAATTAGATAATTAGCAGTCAGTTATTGCACATTAGGACTAGACCTGGCTATAAATTATATTGCATTTAGAAAATAATACTAAAGACTAGCTAAATATCAATAAAACATAAAAATACTTTATAAAAGAAATAAATTATAGATTAAATTAGACTAAAGATGTCTTCAATACTGTCGATGACCTGTCAAGTGCTCGATGTATATATCGCGCGTCCATCGGATAGTATCGCTGACCATAAGGCGCTTCATTAGTATGGCGTAGCGATGGCTTATACCCAGTGCTGCCAGGGCCGATGCGTTGGACGGGTCGTAGCCTCCGAGTGAGCCGATGATGAAAGCATCGCAGGTAACGCCATAGCCTTTGCCAGTCAAGTGTTGGGCGAGTGGGCTATACTTTGCGACTTTTTCTTCGCGAGAACTGGTGAACGCCTGGCGCCGGTTCTCAAATGGCACAGTGACGTCAATGATGGCCGCAGTTTTGTTGGAGTCATTGATGACCACAATGTCCGGCCGCTCATTCCCTGAATAGTCAGGCACGCGTTGGTTGAGGAGTACCTGTCCTTTCGTTGGCTTTTTGAGTGCTTTCGTCAGGCGGTCGACAATGGCGTTGTGGCGGTTCTGTAGAGCGGCCGAGTGCGGGAGACAATGGTTCACCACATGAGGAAGGGTTTCGTTGTCTGCACCGCATCTCCTGCAGCGCTTCGACGCACTGCCAAACCTTCTGTTGCCGTTGAGTGGGACGACGCCCAGTCGCGCGCGATGTATGAACCGCCACTCCGCAAATCGGGTGTAATTTCCTGCCCGCATGAAGTGGTTGGAGGCGGTGGTGGTGGAGGTGACATCGAAGACCTTCCCTTGGTCTGGCTTAGCGGTGAGTGTTGAGAGCCAGGCCTGGCGGTGGGCGGTGCGCAGTGTTTGCTCGACGTCTTTCGCAGACACTATCTGGCCTTTGACAGCGAGTGTGATGTCGTTCCCGTCCACATTCCACGTTGTGTCCACAACTTTATTGAGTCGACGTGTGGCCATCCGGAGGCGGGTCCAGCAGGAGGTGGTGTCGGGTGTCTCGCGTGCGAACGGACCAGTTGTCGAGCCGTTGAAGTAATCTGTAAGATCGGTGTCGGATACATCTCTATTCGCGCGTTTCGATGCCACAGCCCTTGAGGTCTTCTTCGCGATGTCCGCTACCGTTGTATCCGGTGATGTTATGAGGCGAACGGCGTGTGATATCTGAGCGATGTCTGCGAGCGTTGCCAGGGGGAAGAGATTTACGCCGCCCTGAGAGTAAGCCAAGTAGAGTGGTTCGACACTTGCTCTCTGAGGCAGATTTAGCCACTTCTTTGCCTTCCGTTTGATGGCGATGTCCAGCCTCTTCAGGCGAGCCTTTGGAACGACGCCGTTCTGCAGATGGAATGGGAGGCGAGAGGCGATGAACACATTTATTGCGTCGATCTTCTGCCACGGGGCGAGCAGACTCCTGTCCAGAAGCTCCACCTCTTCAATCATTCGATCCACTGCTGAAGTGGCGGAGCGGTGGACTCGATAGCCTGTTGGTACGCCCAGGTGTTCGTAGAGCTGGTTGTCATTGAGCACTGGAAGAGCTGAGCCTTGGATATGGAGCGGCGACTGCACTACTTTGCCTCTTCTGATGATTAGTGACGCGCACTTTGGTGGTTTGAAGGCGAGCCCGGCGGCTGACGCCTCTTGTCCAATGGCGTCCAGCATACACTGCAGTCCTTCAGGCGTAGATGAGACCAGGGCTATATCGTCTGCATAAGCCAGTGCTGCGATGTGATGACTCAATAGCTCGTAGCCCTGATCTGCTGCAAGCGCTGCGCGGATCAGTGGTTCGATAGAGAGATTGAAGATAATTGGGCTGAGAGGGCAGCCCTGACGTACCCCTGATTTGATTGGAATCGGGTCTGTCAGGCCATCGGTAGTCCTGATTCTTGTCGCGCAGTCCGTATACAGGCGCCCAATTACTGACCAGCTCTCGCTTCCAAGTCCCGCCCATTTGAGTGCACCTTCGATGGAGTCGTGCGAAATGGAGCCGAACGCGTTGCTGAGGTCCAGGAAGGCTATGGCGATACTCTTGCGGTCGCGGCGAGCGTCTTGAATGGCTGTCTGCAGCAGAAAGTTATGTTCTGAGCAGCCATTGTATGGCATAAAGCCCTTCTGTGCCCACGAGAGCCTGCTGTTCGATGTGCTCCACTGAGCCATACGTCCGGCCAAACAGGAGGCGTAGAGCTTTCCAATGGTGTCGGAGAGAGCGATTGGCCGCCAGTTACCAATGTCGCTCACTGCACCCTTCTTGTGGATCAGCACAGTTGTCGATGACTTCCAGGCTTGCGGCACGTGCTTGAGGCGGTGTACAGCGTTGTATAGTGTGGCCAGAATGTGTGCGTTAGGGTCGAATGCCTTCCACACACTATATCGAGCGCCGTCCGGTCCAGGAGCGGTGTTTGAACACCTCTTAAGACGAGCCCATACATCGTGAGGAGTGAACGCAGGTATGAGTGGCTCAGATAAATCAGGTGTTGGTGGCGGTGGAAGTGATGGCAGTGATGAGTGCTGATGTGTTGCACTGTATATATCAGTGAAGTGTTGGGCGATTGTGTTGCCATCGATAGCACAGTACGGGCTGTCAGCAGAAGTGGCGATTTGGAAGGCTTTAGATGGGTTTTGCCGATACAGCTTCTGAAGCTTTGAGGCCTCTATTGGATTAAATGGCTGTCCAGACCTTCTCCGCCTTCTGTTGCCCCCTGACCGCCGACTATTCCCTATCATGTTCTGCTGTTGTTGTTGGGGTCGCAGTGTGGCTGTGATAGCGGCTGCAGTCAAGTCAGTCACCACTTGTTCGAGTGACTGTGCGTCCAAAACCTCATCCAGTCGTTGGCACCATTGGACTTGAGTTCGATTGAGTTGTTGGCCTTCGATTGAGTGCAGTGTTGTTGGGCGTGACGGTTGTGTTGTTGGCTGTGACGGCGGCTGTGCTGTTGGCGTTGGCGGCTGTGCTGTTGGCGTTGGCGGCTGTGCTGTTGGCGTTGGCGGCTGTGCTGTTGGCGTTGGCGGCTGTGCTGT
>JAQFXN010001401.1:0-15490 GCA_034693365.1 Liacarus xylariae
TTCGACCAAGGAAGAATATTTAATATGTTAAAAACAATCAATAATATTTTTAGAAATTATACAATTTCAAAATTTTTCAATATATAAAATATATTCCCCTTTATTAAATTTATTTTTTTTCTATCGTTGATTCTTTTTTCATAAGTTGAGAACGGATATTTCAAGCTGATCCACAGATAACTGAAGAAATTCAATATATGTTATCTTAACAAAAATTATGTTTTCTTTGAAATTTCCAAACCAATTTTTAAGTGATATTGATTTATTGGGTCAATTTGCCTAGTCAGTGAATAAAATTAGGTTCATTTCTAAGGTATATTGTCTAGAATTGAATCTTCAAAAGGTGTCTTTATTTATTGTTATGCGGGCGTGCATTCGCGAATTAGATTCTTTTAAACATTATACGGATTTGAATGCATATGACATTATATCAATGATTATATTAATTAATTCGTTGATAAAATCTTTTTTGCTTTTATGTGAAGAATTTAATTTTAGAAAATATTTTTCATAATAAATGATTGATTGTTTGACTCTTTTGACAAAACTTTCACTTAAAATGTTACTTTCGTATATTTTTAGGACTTCTTTCAAATATTTTGTTGAATAAAAAACTTGTTTGAATTAGAATACGAACGAACACTCCAGAACTTATAAATGAAATGCTATGGTTTAACTACTCCTGTCATAAGACGGCCTTCATGGTAGTGATGGTATAATGAAGAAATTAGCAAGGATATGAAAGAATACTTACTGAAATAACTGCCTATTCATATGCTAATAATGCACTTAATGTTTTTTAGTAACACAATTTTAGCTGTAAGATACATTCAAATTCTAGGCAATATATAATTCAATGTTTATTCAGTTACTGTTTACTATCAAATCTATCTGAGCTTTGGGTTAAATATTATATTATATTGAATACAGTGTATTCTATTCGGATATATACAGTATTATAACTATAGAAATGAGAAACGTGTTGAGACTTGGAAGGATTGATTTTATATATTAGTTTGCCATTGAATGAGGACAATAAATCAGTTAATTTATTACAAATAATTCAAATTAATATGCAATTTAAGGTTTGCTAAGTAATTGTTATTATAATTAAATCTATGTTTTCAAAGTGTTTCCAAATATAATTTCGACTAAAAATTAATGCATTTTTAATAATTAATTGGAATTTTATAAGCATTTAGTAAATTAAATAATAAATATATAAGAGAAAGCAAACGGGAGGTCAGGGAGAATTAAATTTGAAACTAATTGAAACATTTTAAATATGTAAATCTGATTTGAGGCTAATTTAGTTAAATCTTAGGATATTTCCGATAACTTCTACAGAATATTCTCTATGACTTGAAAAAAACTGACAAATAGTAGGAACTTATACCATAGCAGAACATAGCATACTATACCTATTGATTTTTACACCTTAACCCACTCTATTGTATATACGGGTAAAGACCAAAGAGTTGAGAAATTCTTGATTCTATGACTCGTTTTGAACGTTGTTTCTGAAGAGGCATTGGATTCAATCAATTCTGTGATTCTGTCTATGAATAACAGAAATCGTCAACAAATGAGAGAAAGGGATGAAAACAGATGTGAAGTAAAGAGTCGTTCAAACGATTGTCGTTTTTTGTTTGCTATTAATTAACTTTAAATTAATTGAAATGAAATGTTGTTTTGGGTGAATATGAAGGACAGGAATATTGGACTCATTTAGTGATTGTGTCAATGAATGCAATGAATGATCTGAAGAGACAATTGACTCCATTTGACGACACATTTAGAGCCGATTTATGCCTCAAAACGTATTTCATTTGATTATTATTTCATTAATTAATTAACTTTTTGTTTGTTTTATTAATTATTTTTAATTACAATAAGTTTTGTTTGAATTGATTTTGTTTTCATTTAATTCACGTCTTTTTGCGAATGTTTTCTATTAATTGATAAAAAATCAATGAATTGATTGAATGCTTTTGTATTAATGAATGTTTGACTAAATGAACGCTAATTTGATTGGATTAGCGGTCGATTGAGTTCGATATACCGGTGCACTCATAAGTATAAGTGCGACAAATGTGTGGTCAAAGTAATCGATTTCTCCAAGTTCTCAGTCGTCGAGCACTTGTCTGTCGGCAAAGGTATCCATCGATTATCAAATCAATTACTGAACCATTGATTGAGACAATTGTTTGTATTGATTGTCAGCCTTGAGAGACGAATGCGAATCATATGAGAAAGTAGTGCACAAACACATCGCACAGGTCTACGAGTCTTACATACTCTCCGATAGACTCGTATTTCTTGTCTACGAATTGTGAGTCAAATCAATGAATTGTTTTAATTGTATTATTGTTTACTCATATAATATAATTAATGCATTCACTTATGTATTGACCATAAACTCAATGTTTAAATAAAATAATGTTTTGTTTGAAATGTTGAATAGCATTGAAGGAAATGATTTGTTGGTTGAGATCGTAAAGCGAGCGAACGCGGGATATGTTTACAGCGAGAATGTGATCAGGTATTCAATGGTTAGGCTATTAGTGTTCAAATCAATGCCAACAGCACTACACCTTCACTCAATCCAATAATTCATTTAATTCTCTAATTTATTACTTTTCGCGCATATATTCTCAGATATGTCTTAGGCCTCAAACACATGAACCTATAGTTGGCTTTAATTTTTTATACAAATCATGAGTTCTTGAGTTTGAATTTACTGTACATTACTTTCAATTATTATTAGATCGATATTTATATTTTACGTTTGAATTGACTTTATTAACAAATTTTGAGTTTTTTATATTTTTTATTCGAGTTTTTGACTTTTTTCGGCTGAATTTTTTCATAAGTACTGACACTTCACTCCACATATAGTGTGTTCTCAAATAGACTAATGTTATGCCATTAAAGCTGTTATTCGATTCAAAATATTAGTTTTGAATAACTTGTATAGCATTTTGAGCCATAAGTATAAGTATTTGTAATCAAAATCTATTGCAGTTATTATATGACACAAATTCTGGAGGCACTGGACTATTGCCACAATAAGTGCGGTATAATTCACGGCAATATAAAAGCCGAGAATATTTTGATGGCCTCTAATAACAGTAGTGCACCCATTAAGTTATGTGGTTTGGGCCGCACTTTACTACAGAACCACTTCCAACAAAGTCCGGTTCAATATTATGAAAGAAACAATTTATTCAATTCTCTGCCCAACACTTATTTGGCTCCAGAACTTCATGAAGAGAACGCATTGTTCACCAAATGCTCTGACATTTACAGCTGTGGAATATTACTGCTGACCCTCCTGTGCGGCTCTGCCCTAAACATTGACCCACAAATAGACTTTTTCTCTGTACGTATCCCTCGTTTTAATACTTAAGTCAAACACAAAATTATAATAAACTTTTGATTATTAGATCGAAGAGAAAATTTGGAACAATATTAGTGATATTGCAAAAGAACTTGTGCTCAAAATGCTTAAACCAAACCCCAGCTCAAGAATTACTGTCGAAGAAGCTATAAATCATAGTTGGCTTTGTGTGAGTTATAATATTTTTTGTGTTAATATAATTAGTACTAAATTATTAATTATATTCCATAAAAGCAAAAGGAATTATTCGCCCGAAAGGCACATCTCATAAACACAATCGAAGAAATGAGACGCTATAACACCATTAGAGCTATTAAGGCATACTTCTTATCTAATATTCTAATACATATCTCTCTTTAAACTTAAATATTCTTCACTTTATTTAACAGAAAAATATTTCTTCCATTTGTTTTACCGAAAAATTTGATCAAAATATGAATTTTAGATTTGATGACAAAGAATATCCTCTTTTAGGTATAAAAATATTCGGAAAACAATATATCAGAAAATATTTGTTTTTCATATTTGAATTAAGATCTTTGTATTTGTGGAGCACATAATTGAATTAATTGAAAGTAACTTAACTTTCAGCCACAAATCAGTTGATCACCTGTGATATGTATGGGTGCAGAATATGTTCGCTGAACACTGTTAGCGTCAATGCAATACAAATGTTTTCAATTGGTTTCATGATTTCATTGGCATTCAGGACTAATGGAATGTCGTTGGGTTTGAGAGAATATGATATTCAGAAGTAAACAAAGTCCAACTTTTTTTCAAAGGAATTAATGTTTCAAACATTTGTTTATTTTAAAGCTATAAAAATATGATCCTTACATAATTATTGCAATAGAACCGGGACTTAATAGAGCCACTTAATACAGACCCGCATCTATATCACAGGTGATCACCTGATCTGTTATTAAAGTTAAGTTACTTTCAATTAATTCAATTTTTTTTCAAAACAATAGTCGGTGTAATCGAAGTAATTGAATGTTTGGACAAAATTATAAGCCTTTCATCAATGAATTCCAGACAGGATTTTATTATGGATTTAGTTTTAAACGACACTAAACTAAATAAATTTCTTCAAGTATTGTATTCAAACTAATTCTTGAATTAAATCACAATTTTATTAAATTTATATAATATTCTGTTTTACCAGTTATTAGATTTTGTTTCAAAATCAATAAAAGAATGGAAACAATCGGTTCCAGAATTCAGTGCCTTTGAAACATACGAAGGGGTTTGTCTTGAAATCAGATTATTTTTACATCTATTCTATCAATTATTTTCATTGACTCTCCTATTGTTCAGGTCTTACAAACCTTAGAAAGTCTTCCACTTTTGCCCACTTCTGACTCAACAGTTCCCGAATTAATAAATATTTTATATTCTCCTTATATTCAGGTTTCTATTGATTGTTTAAGTTTTGTCTAATTTTTGGTTTAATAGTAATTGATTTTTAATCAGTTATTACTCCGAACTCAAGACATCATTTCGGAGAATCTCATCAATCATTGCACGTCTGAGTGTTCGAGTGCTGACAGTATTTCAAATCATTTTGAAAACAGTTTTGAATTGAGTCATGAAATCGACGACAATATAACTCCTTTGAAATTAGTTCAGTTCCAAAAGAGTGGTAATGAGCCGATGGGTATCACTTTGAAAATGAATGATTTGGGCCAATGTGTTGTCAGTCGTATACTAGTCGGGGGACTGATTCACAGACAGGGTAGTCAACCTAAATAATTGCAATTTAGAACCAAATTTGACGCATTTGTGTGACTTTCAGGCACTTTACACGTCGGGGATATCATTCGTGAAATCAATGAAATTCCAGTTTCGAACCAATCGGTTGAGAGTTTGCAACGACTTTTGGTTTGTAGTCATTTATATATTTGGATAATAAACGCAATTCTATTGAATAATTTTGTTGAATAGCGTGACTCAAAAGGAAATGTATTTTCATTTAAAATATTGCCGAATACACGGGAACGGGTGGTTCCGTCACAATGTGAGGTATACTATGTTTGCGCTTTAAATACTAAAATTAATTCTATTAATAAATGATTTAATTTTAGTTAAAATCTTCTCAAAAGTTATTTTCAAATTGTTTTCTGTTTTAATTCAGACCTATTTTAGGGCGCAATTCAATTATAACCCAAAGGACGACGAACTGATTCCTAGCGTTGAGGCGGGGCTGGCATTCAATACGGGGGACATTTTAGAAGTAATTTGCAAAGAAGATTACTATTGGTGGCAGTCTAGGAGGGAAGGGGACAGGGGTTCAGCAGGACTTATACCATCGCCTGAATTAGTGGAGTGGAGAGCGACTCACAATGCAATGGAAAAGTGCAAAAAAGAGGGAATGTATGGGAACTGCAATTTCTTCAGCAAAAAGAAAAGAAAAGATAAATATTTGGCGAAAAGAAATGCATTTTTCGACTCTTTAGACATCCCTTCCTATGAAGAAGTGGTTTATGTGCCGACATTCAAACGCAAAACTCTTGTACTTCTTGGCGCGCATGGCATCGGTCGCAGACATATTAAGAATAGCCTAATCAGTAGTAATGGGAACCGGTATTCCTATCCCATTCCACGTAAGTCATTGTTGCATAAGTTGGACAATAATTTCTATTCTTATAATCCAAAGACACGACACGTTTGGCGCGAAGAGGAGAACAGAACGGAAAACATTACTTCTTTGTCTCTCACGAAGAAATGTTGGAAGAGATCGGCGCCAATCAGTACTTGGAATACGGAAGTCATGAGGAGGCCATGTATGGAACCAAAATAGAGACCATTAGGCAAATCATTCGCACCGACAGAATACCCATTTTGGACGTCGAGCCACAGGTTTTTAGAAATTCTATTTTTGAAATTAATTTAATAATAAAATCCAATCAAAAGGCACTTAAGATTCTGAGAACCGGAGAATTCGCTCCTTTTGTTGTATACATCGCCGCGCCTTCAATAGCCAACATCGAAGACGTGAGTCTATCGCAACTCTATTTGCATTGAACTGCAATTCATTATTGTATTTGTTGTCCATCAGAGCGACGGTAGTCTTCAACGTCTGACTCGCGAAAGCGAATTCTTGCAAAACGCTTACAAACATCTGTTCGACACTTCAGTTATCAATAACGACATCGAAGAGACCGTCAAACTGGTGGAGAAGTCATTCAATCGGATAAACTCAAGCGCCCAATGGGTCCCGTGCTCTTGGATTTACTGACTCTACTCTATTCTATACAATAAGTGCCAATAATTAGATTAATAGCAAATATATTATAAATTTATTATAATTTTTGTTAATTTTATTTTATTATAGAATTTTTTACTTGAGTTCGGTTTAAACAAAAATAGAGTTTTAATTATTACAACAAATATTAATTTTTTTTGAATTTAATTTGTAATAAAGAAACAAATTTTGTTAGAACTACTCAGAAGTAAAAAATCCTGTAATATATGACTTATTTTATAGTCAATCAAACGATAATTGTTTGCTTTTAATTTCAATTTATTGTTAATTCCTTTTCACAGATTTAAGACAAATTATACAATAAATCAAAAGCAATAAAATTAAATTTCATACAATATTTCATTTATTGAACTTTGAGTGAAAAGAGTTAACACTAACGAGACTTCATTCCAGGGATGCGAAAAGAGGTACAGTTTTGTATGGCTTTTTCAATACAATACTCATTTAAAACAGTGAAATATTATTAATTTCTTATCTGAATCTGAATAATACCCGTATAGGCTCGCCCTGAGCTACCCCTCCCCTAAGCAAATTTTAGGAAACGGCGCAGTTTACGATATTTTTGCCAAATTTATAAGAAATCTGAGAGTTTAATTCTGTTTGTTTCTACAGGTATAACATATTAAGTTTTATAGTCTTATTTTATTCCGGCACAATTATTTTACCCCACAATATATTATATATACAGTATCGTTGGAAAGCTTATATCGAGGCGATTCCAATGACATATGACAAATGTCCGACCACCCCCGTCGGTATCACATGGGCACTGACCACTCACCATGGAGGAATAACTTAAAATATATTGGTCCATAATTGTTTAAGCATTCTAACCATATAAGTTATATACAGTATATTGCGGGTAATATTTTGATCCCATTTATAGTTTAAAATTGAAAAAACAGCAAGTTTTGATCGTCACTCCGGGACTCGCAATAGGACACAAGTATTCTAATTTCTAACTAAGTATAAGCGGACACAAATATATTCAATTTGTTGATATATTGCTAAAATTGATTATTCTATAAGTTTTAATGAAGTGATATTTTTCATAACTCAGTCCTCTCTATCCAACACATATCTGATTCCATCCTATAATAAGAATAATTCGGAGTCAAACCTACCGTACGTTTTTGGTATGCATCACATGACAAAAACTACTCCTATCATACATACACATGTCATTTAGTGCACAAAACTTACAACCAGTAAAGGCAGAACGTTTTGTGCACTAAATAAGTGTACGTATGATACGATGTGGTAATGTATGTAAATGCATACCAAAAACGTATCTGTAGTTAAGAATAACAATTTGGGAATTTCAGACGTATTTCCTGACATAGGCTTCGATAAGACTAATAGAAGTTGTGTTAATATTCTAATGAATTCTATTTTTTGCAACCAATCACTAAGAATTATAGAGTTATTTAGCATTAATTCTAAGCTTTTTCTCAAAATCGATTAATTAAAGAATATGTGTTTTATATTTTTGAAAGTTAAAAATTAAAAGAAATACATATGTTATCAGGTATTTAATGACTACAGATATTTAATTAATAATTTCAATTAAAAAGTCTATTATATTTTTATCTTCTCCTTCGAAGAAAAATGAGAATACAATTTCGTTTTACCCTCACCCACACCCACCACCGCCCACCTCACTCCCAGATTTGCATATCTTCTGCAGTATTAGCACTAGACAGGTCGAAATTGTTATTATGAACAGTAAAAAATAAACGAAAAAGACAGAAATTATTTTTATTAGTGGGTCATCCCACCTTTTCTATAGGTTTAGCATGGGTATGATTATCGTCACTTCGAATGGGATGAGAAACTGTGACAATCCTATGGAGATGAGCCTATGTTAATCTATGGCACGGGTGCTTATAGTGATCCTATACAGGGATGGGGAAAGGAAAAATTTAAGGTGGACTATTCCGGGATTTGAAGTCACAAATTATGGACAGGATGTCTAGGTGGTATTTTGCAATTGTCAAATTTTTGCAGAATTGAAATGAAAATGATGTAATTTAACAAATTTCTACTACTTCTATAAAAAAAATTTCAGAATATAACAGAATTTAGGCAAATTATGATGCCTTCTATAAGAATTTAACAGAATATGACAAAATTTATTATGAATTTTAAAAACTTCTGTTATTTTTCCAACAATTTAGACAGAATTCCATTGAATACTCCAAAAACGGCGCCTTTGGTTTATGTGGTTTTCTCCAAATTGCCTATGGGGTACCTCACGAACGGCATAAATTCGGTATTTTTTAGAAGAGCGGGGGTGAATATATTAATGGTTCATTTTTGTTTAAATTTTCATATAAAGAAACTAATTTTTAAGATACTCTTGTCATTTGCAATTAAAACAAAACAATATATTTGAAGTCTATTGAATTCTTAGATATTTAAACCTCTATAGCACTGGGTAATTTTTAAATTCTATATAAAATCTGTTAAGTAATATTATATTTCTGATTACGCAGTTGTGTTCTGTAATTGTAAATTAATCTCATGTCTAATTAAACTATGGCCGAGGGTAGGATATAATAATTTTCAAATTTTTATGAAAATATTTTGATCAATATATTAAAATATAAGTTCTAAGATATTAATTATTTGTTAATTAATAATTTCTATCGAAATATTACATTTTAGCAAATTCCACTAATCTGCAAGATATTCTAAAAATGCACCAATAATATTTTGTGTCAATATTACTTTAAAATATTTTAATTATTCGAAATCAAACTTCAATTTTAATTTATCTGAATCTCTGCTTGAATTTTAAAAATTATTTCCTACTTTAAAATTGCAAAACATCTTAGTTTCAAACATTTTATAGTCCTGAAGGAAAAAATTCATTTGATATTTTGTCTAATTAGACGTCGGATTCAGATCTCATTTTTTTAAAAAAGTGTTTTATATTTTATAACTTTATTTTAAAATAAAACGTTTTAAAAAAATGATTAAATTTTTAGATTTAGTTATAGTGTGTTCAGCATTACTACAATCTTATTGTTTTACACAAAATGCGAGGACTCAGTGCGATAACTACGAGGGAAAGGCTGTTCCGGTTGATTTCAATAATGTATGGAAAAAATTAATTTTTCATTTAATAATTATATAATTAACTAAATATTTAATCGCAAAATAACGTGTTATTTAAGATGAATCTATTGTGGTATCCATTGGTCACATCTCGAGAACCCCAGTACAGGGCCTGCGGTCGAGTGACGTTTGAGAATAATCTCAAAACAAATTCTCTCGAATATGAGATTCTGTAAGTGTTATTGAGTATAAAATTCGTATTTTTTTTAATCATTGAAATTAAAAGAATTAAATTAATGTATGCTTTAAAGTAACTGAATTTTTTTTCATTTTTTTTTTGTTTTGTGAATATAGTGTGGAAAGTGGTGAGAGAGGCACTGGTAAATTTACCCACGATGGCCAATATAGGCTAATCGAAGACAGTCCTAATAACATCACCTATATTTTGGCCACTGATTATGATAATTATTTCGTGACCTATACCTGTAAATATTATGGGGACCGGTATATGGAATCTATTAGAGGTTTGCTATTAATATCGAGTTTAGATTTCATTATTTAACCAAGTTCGTACAATAACGCTTGGAATATGTCATTATTCATCACCACATAAAAGAGATTATTTTTCTTCAATTAAAAGTTCGCATAATATTTATATATAGAATGGTTTACTATATATGGATCGGAGAAAGACCTGGACTTAACTCCGATTAAGGAAAAGATTTCCGCCATTACTGACAGACAAATAGATTTTCAACCAATACAACAGAGACAGTGTAAAGGTATTGAACCATTGATTACAAGTTATAAAAAAGAATGTCTTTTAAAATTTAATTATTTCAAGTTATGATACCGAAAATCATCCCGGGACAGGACATACTCGAAGACGAACTCGTTGGACCAGATTTCACTCAAGTTTGTACTAATTTTATATACTCCTTGAAATTTAATGAATTCTGAATTACAAACTTATGTCTTGTCTAAAATAGGGAACGGGTAATTGGACTTTAAGAGCTTCAAGCAGTGGGGCTAATGGTATACATTCGCATATTATTCATCAAACGAGTGGCAAGGTCATGCAGGCCACAGTCTAGTATGTATTGACAATTCTATTGACTAAACTTGCGAATCGCTTAATTGAGGCACTGATAAGATGCCACCACTGATCGACATTCCCAATGAAACTACACCAACCAAACAGAAATAATTTATGTCATAAGTTATGGCACGTGTAGTCTCGTTGGGAATGTTGATCAGTGGTGGCATCTTATCGGTGCCTCAATTAAGCGATTCGCAAGACTAAACTCTCGGTATTAGAAAAGGTGTACAAAGGGGGACGAGGGGTCTTGATTTTCGCAATTTTTCTGTACGTCCTATTTGTACAGCCCCTAAATTAAATTTAATAATTACCTCATAAAAGAATTAAGCATATGTATACACTGTTTATTAAATCCATAATTGAACCTTGCTAGAGATTTCTTTAATCTTTCTTATCATTTTTTTATATTTGATATCTCTTTTTCAAATACTATAACGAAAAGTAGAAACGTTCAATTCTATCTGAAAGGAACTTCATTACAAATTTTATTTATCAGAAAGATATTCAATTTTCAATTAATTACTGGCATTAGTAAAGAAACTCTAGACTTGAATGAAAGATGAATTATAAATTAATACTTTAATAAGTTTATAAATGTGTTGAAATCATTATTTAGATATTTATGATTTAGTTTCAAAGTAAAACAGATAATAATGCATTTTTCAGTTTCTATTTCATTCTTAAGTTCAATTTTATTCACACATTACCAGATCAGTGATAATTTCAATGTCATATTTATCAAACTAATGAAACATTACTAATGATTTTATATACTGTAAAATCTGTATTAAATTTTGAGTTTTGGTGTAAAAGTAGACTTTATTTCACATATCTTTTGTTTCCTTAACTGATAGTAATCGGTTGAATAGTGAAAACAGGGTTACTATCTGATCCACGAAAATCTCTTCCACGAAATTCTCTTCAACGAAACTCAAAATAAGGAAAATCACTTCCACGAAACTATTTTTAATTAACAAATAATCCCTAAAAAGTTTAGAAAAGTTTGAGTGACCACAAAAAGCCCCCAGGTAGTCCTTTTTGGCTGCCTGAGGGTTTGTTGTCACTCAGATGTTACCCTAATAATTGTATAAGTTTTACAGTTTATAAAATTTTGAAAGTCTGAGTGATCAAATAAAGCTGGGTTACTTGGGGGATTTTTTTGGTCAGTCAGACTTCAATATTTTATAAACTGTAAAACTTATACAATTAGGTAACATCTGAGTGACTAAAAAATTCCCTGGTAGCCAAAATGGACTACGTGGGGGCTTTTTGTGGTCACTCAAACTTTTCTAAACTTTTTAGGGAATATTTGTTAAGTAAAAATATTTTCGTGGAAGTGATTTTCGTTATTTTGATTTTCGTTGAAGAGAGTTTCGTGGATCAGAGTACCTCCGCCCTAGCTGGATGTCTCTCCCCTTACTTTTTATACTCTATATCAAGCATGGCAATTACAGGCTGATTCAGCCTATCCATACATGGCCTGACGGCCATTGTTCATAACGATATACGATCAGTGTTTCTAGAGGACTGCATATCTGATTATAGATTCCCAGATTTGCTGTCTCCTGTATTTCCAGGGATACAGTGATAAGGAAATATGATTCATGACATTTAATTTTGTGTTAATTTTGATGCGTATTATTCACATTCTTATAATTATAAATTATATTCTGTACACATTAAAACATTAAAATCACTGCAATATGTTTATATATAATTTAATTTATACTTATATATCATTTTATTTGAAAACAAAATAACTAATATTTCTTTCAATTTGTAGTTCTTATATAATATTTTACAATAATTTTTACTTGAATTTGTAAGTATAAGTTTATTTTAGTGGTGGAGATGCTTTTAACCTTATAACAAGACTTCCCGAAGTCTTCCAGGAAAATACAAGAGATAGCCAATCTGGGAATCTCTAATCAGATAGAAAACATATGATCGTGAAAATCCACTTACAATGGACGTTAAGGCCATTTATGATTGATTTCAAGTATTATTATAATAGGCTCTGGAGTCTGGAGTCTAGAGTCTGGACTCGCGACCATCTCCTTAACCCAACCCAAACCCGTTTTATGTTTTGTTGCCAAAAGCGGTTAAATATTATCGTTTTTAGTTGAATGGCTTTTTTACTTACCTTTCTTTGTATTTCACATTTTGTCTATTTTATGACTAAAAGTTTGAACAGTTCTTCAAAACTTCAAATTTCAAGCTGTTATGTAATACAGTACTCGTGGGTCTTCGGGGGTAAAAGTCTATGTATGGGTGGTGTAGCTCAGGGTCCGTCCGATAAACCAAAATAATGGGCACTTTATGTCTCACATTGACCGGTTTCGGTCGGGTGTGTCCGTTGACCAGCATTTGGACCGCTTCGAGGAGTTCTCCTCTACCTATTGGTTCGATGCATGAGTCGGGTCTGTCATTGGATCTGTTATTTCGGTGCCTTCCGAGTGATGGGACATCTCTGTGTCGATCTCTATCGCTGACCGACCTCTGAGTTGCGTCTAAGATGTCGTAACTTTCTAGAGCTGGAGGTTCTCTGTGTCGGTCCTCCTGTCTTTCCCTTTTGGAGAGGAAGGCCTGTTCTGAACTGATGTGACTCCACGTGTAAGAACCCGAGTCTACTCTCGTTGACCAACGCCTGACGTTCTTAAGCTATAGCTGCTTCCGCTTCCGCCACCATTCGGGCCATTCGTTGTCTTTCCCTGTCCTCAGCGATACGACTCCTCTCTTCCGTCAGTTGGGCCAAGCGTTCTGCCAGAGCGTCCATATCCGCCAGTGGTGGAAGTGGTGCGGGTGTCCGTCCTCTAGGCTCCCTTTCCCGATCTTCAACCAAACTCTTCTGACGCGTCTAGAAATTCCTCATCCGAGTCCTCATTGACTTCCTGTACCACTTCGTCATCCCATTCCAGGTCCGAGTGCCTTTGCGAGGGTGCAGTCCTATTGCCTCTCCTCCCGGTCCGCCCAAAAAGACTCATTATTTCAGAGCTTTACTGCTTGGCCTATACGAGAAGCACAGGTACCGTATCCGCCAAAGTATACCGGAGTATACGGGAGATATCCCGCACCCAACACCAGATAATACAGTACTCGTCAGTCTTCGGGGGTAAAAGTCTATGTATGGGTGGTGTAGCTCAGGGTCCGTCCGATAAACCAAAATAAAGTCAGTTCGTGTTAATCAATGGTCGGTCTTGTCGTCAAAAGTGACCAAAACAATCGCATTAGTCGGTCCTAAAACTTGATATTTCTTTTGTCTGAATATAAATTACTTTTTCGTCAAAATATAAATAAAACTCTTTTAAAACAAATAAATAAAATAAAATAAAAACATTTAATTAAATATAATTTTATTAAAGTATTCGTTAATTAAGTGCAGATATTATAAGTTTTTACACAAAAAAAGACATTATTGTAGTTGAGATCAGATCCCATGACTGGACTGATCGGAGGCCAAAACTTGACTGAAAAACAATTTCAAATTCAATTCATTTTATCACAATTTTTGTTGAATTCAAAAATCAAAAACAAGTTTTAAATAAAAGGATGTTTACGTCTATGACACACATAAGCCAATTGCTAAGCGAGTAAAGTAATACTGCTTGAAAAAGGGGCGTTGCCTTAAGCAGTTTTTAAGCGCGACAATATTATTGTGTTCACTGAGAAAGATAAGTTCAACAACTGTTATTTACAGTCTTTCTGAACTCAAATGTCTTTAACTGACTTATATTTGTTGTGAATTCAACAACTGTTATTTACAGTCTTTCTGAACTCAAATGTCTTTAACTGGCTTATATTTGTTGTGAATTCAACAACTGTTATTTACAATCTTTCTGAACTCAAATCCTTTGAGCTAACTTACCCGTGTGGTAAGTTTCGATGTTTATTATTTGATACCCTTTTGTGTATCTGCGCTTATCGGACAAATATCCGATAGCGAGTTGTAATGTGGTTCTATCCCACACGGAGTTGGTCTAGAACCAACAACTATTTCTTTAAAAACTTTCGGTCAGGGATTCCTACTAACAATTTACACCAAATTTAGGAAAAGAAATTGGAAATATTGCATATTCAATCACAGGTGGTTGCATAGAATATCTTTCCCCAGATTTACCCCTGAATAATTGATTAAATTTAGCAAGAATTTCATTAAATTCTGTTAATTTTATAAGAATTTAGACAGAATTTCACAAAAATATTTCAAAAATCTTCTGCGCCGTTTTCTCAAAATTGCTATGGGTGTGGATGTACCTCATGAGCAAGAAAAGCGAAAATGCCCATTTATATATATTTATTCAATTACCCCTTTATTTTAATGGATTAAAAGTCAAATACATTCAAAGATAGCCAAACTTCACTAATTTTTTGCTTACAAATAGTTGTTACTATTATAATTGACTTTTCATTCAAGATATAAAAGGGTCAAAATATTTTGTATTATTTTAGTTCAATTGATCTTTGATTAATCATATTTTTTAATAACAGATTTTTTATCAGATTTTTCTATCAATTTTACTTTAGTCTATCAATAGTTTACACATTTGTAAACAAACAATGAATGAATATTCATGTTGTATTTGACTTTTAATTGAATTGAATTGAATTGAATTTATTGATATTTTAAGACCCTGTACACTCAACAAAAGCTGATTTTCAGTGAAGG
>JAQFXN010001402.1:0-15481 GCA_034693365.1 Liacarus xylariae
TTTCAAAACCATAAATAAACTACTTTTAAGCGTTATAAACATGTTTATTACATTTAGAAGTCAAAATACGACTTTTTATTTTTAAAAAACACTCTCCGGGACCTCATAGCCAAAAATTTAACAAGCGAGAAAAGTTATGAATGATCATTAATATGAGCTCGTTTATTTTATTTAAATTAAGAAAGAAGTTTAAATCAATTAAAGTTGGAAACAAATATTATATATTATTAGGAAAACATTTGTGGTTCAAAATCATGCCTAAGGCTTAATTTTCACAAAAATTAAAGAATTGTTAAAATATTTGAAATTGATGATTTATGAGAAATATAAAATATTCTTCTTTTAATATATTTCTTTGTGGTTAATATGAATAGTTTAATATTGAAGCGGACGATATAATAGTTCAATATGAAGGAAAAAGAGTCATATTGTGTTTATTAGCAGGTTGGAATGAACGCAAAATATTTACCAATGATAGAATAAAGGTTTTAATATCTTTAAAGAAGCTAAAAAAGACAGAATAAAAGATTAAATGTAGAAGCGAGTAATGAATGAAAACCTAAGATATTCAATAGTTGCGTTGTAGCAAGAATTATATGCTACAACATTAAAAACCATTATTTTCAGCGACATTTGACTGATAAAAAGTTTAAATATTTAGTAGCATCGAGTATAGGCAGAATATAAAAAATATCTTTATGGACTGAATAAAGTAATAAATGTCTTTAGTAGCAGCAATATTTAACCAATATTAAGAAACTTGCTACTTCAATATTTTGTAAATATAAAGCAGATATATGATATTAGTATAAGCTGTGAATTTTACGGTGGTGACTGTGGGTAATATGGTGGTGGTAGTGATGGTAAAAAAATAATATTTCGGGTTTATTCGGCTATTTAGCGCTGGAAATAAAGAATATTTCGCGCTTATTCGACAATGTAACGCTGTTAATAAAGACAATATCAGGCTTTTCGGTTATTTCTCGTTGCTAAGAAACAATTTAGGCCTTATTTGGCTATTTCGCATTGCTAATAAAGACAATTTAGAACCTATTCGGCCATTTCGTGCTTTTAATAAAGCAAAATCAGACTAGTCGCCTTTTATCGCTGCTAATAAATACAATTTCGGTCTTAATCAGCTATAAACCGTTGCTAATAAATACAATTTAAGGTCAATTCGGCCATTTCCCGATGCTGATTGAGACAATTTTTAGACCTCATAGACAAAAATTTTTAAAATCTGCTATTTTACCCTCTCCTAGGCTTTCTTTAATAAAGATGTGGTCCCCGACCACAGACATCGCCATTGACTCCGCAAGAGATCGCACAGGCATTGAAATTCAAAGACCAAGACGTCAGCTATGAGTCTATTGTGAAGAGCGAGACAGAAGTGAAGAAACGCCGCGCGCGAGTCAACCCTTAATTGCAATTATTATTCGTTTGAATTCCTTATAAATAGACGACTCTTTTGATTATTCATTGTATTTAGTCGTTAATCGCTTTCATAATAACATTAATTCTATTTTTGTATTTTAATTCCGTTAAAACCGTTAATAAATAATAAATAAAATTCTATTTTATTTCGAGAATTTGTTTTGTTTTTGATTTATTTCATCGTAGCGTCGGAGCCCCTGTCCTCCGCTCCTCTTAGGCCACAATATTAATAAGTGTTAGTTTAAGTCTAATTTATCAAATTGTTTCCCGAATATAATTATCGATAGTATGAATAACAAGATTTTATTTAATATAATTGACAATAATAGTTATAAAGCTTGCCAATTTTAATGTCAGCAAAATGCAAATTATAATATATATAACCACATTTGGTTGTACTGCAGTACTTCAACACCGTTGCCGAGACGTCAACGAGTATGTTGTATTATTGGAATTGCTGCCCAGGAGTTGCATGCCTGTCCTAATATGAACCGTAAGACTAGTCTATAATCCCCACCCCTAACTCCTGCGCAGTGAATCCACTAGAGGACGGATTGCGAATGCAACTCTTCCTCAGTCTTAATCTATCTCGAATTATGTAAGGGTGTTGTGAGTTCAATAAATATTGTAATAGCATCAGAGAAGAAGAGAAGATTTTTTGGTTAAAAAGGTAGGTCATGGTTTTGACTTGAGTGTGTTAAGTGGGCGGGGGTATAGTGGTGCTTGGACGGACCTGTGAGAAAAGTAAGGGAGGCGGATAGGTATAGGTGGGGCCCACTTAACATTACAATATATTATTTTTGAACCGAAGTTATACTAATGATGCAAATATTTTTACTAATACTTAAAATTTTGTGTTTTTCAATTTTAATGGAATAAAATAGGTCAGAAATATTTAATCTGACGAAATCCTAGGTTGCGTAAATGATCCTAGGTGACAAATTCTGAGAATTAAATAATGTAACATTATATAATTTAACTGAATTTATAGTCGAATTGAATTAATTAACACAACAATATATATATCGTTGGAAACCTTTTTCAATAGCGATTTGTTGTTGAAATTATTCTATTATTCTTCTGCGGTCAGTGGCCAGTGGGGCGGAGTTATCCACTGTAATGGTCAGACATTTTTTATTTACCGTTGGATTTCTTACGCCATAAGCTTTCCATAAGTTCTGTTAGCTGTCACTCAAAAATAATACAACACTTCAATTTACTACATTATATATGATTGGAAGCTTAAAATTTTTGTAGTAACTATTATAATAGATGAGGTGGATACTAATTTTAAATTTTACAAAGGTTAATTCTCTCAGCTCTTACAGATGTATAATCCCTAAAATGATGAAGTATCTGTGCAACTCACGGGTAGCAGCGAATCGATACGTTTGAAATGAACTTCCCGGACAGAAATCCCGTTTATCCCATACTTTCGTCAGCACCACATTCACTGACAAATGCATCTAGCTCAAATTTGTCACTGTTTGAACTTAGGGGCACCGATCTCGAGGGGGCAATAAAAATCTATTAGAACAAAGACGAATCATTGAAGATCCCCGTCAGACCATTGAAGTCACAAATGTATGAAACTTACAATAATAGGTTGTTATCCCCAAAAGATTGCGCAGTTTTTGACGCTGAATATGTGTCGCTGGCGCGTGTCCTGGTGAAATTGATATAATAACGTTTTGCTGAACTGGAAACAACAGTGGTAAAAATAAAAAACAATCGTGATAATTACCGTAACACAAACACAGGAACAATACTATCAGACCATCTTCCTCATCATCGAACTACGACCCTCTGCCGATAGAAACCGCAAAACATTCGCACACAGACTCGAACAGACAGCACATGAAATAGTCAACATTGGAGTAAAATATTGTATAAAATGATCATGGTTAGATTAAGAATTTTTCTAACCTACAGAGCGACTACGTTAAAGAATATTAAGTTCTGTGCGCTCAGAATATCTCAAACGTGAATCGCCACCGACTATTTGTGGCATAAATAGGTCAAATAAGTGATGCCAATACCCGGCCGACACCATCCCCTTGAGCCTCAAAAACGACTCCAAAAACACTTAATACAGATATGATTTCAACGCTGAATGTGGTCTTACATCAAATACCTTAAGTGAATAACCATACCGTTGCGCACATTAAAGGGATCCCAGGGTATGAATCCAATTACGACTTGAAATGAATGAACACAAAGTCGATGTGATAATTCGAGTCAGAGGAATGGACTTAGAGATCCCCTATAGAATTCGCAATCAACGGAGAGACAACTCTCAAGATTAGGATCTGGTCCAGCGATTGAGACGTTCCCAGGAATAGCCCTACGAATGGATCGAAGTTCAAAATATTCCAATATAGCCAAATACTCCCTGAGGTCTAAGTAATGTAGTTTTTTTAAAAGTATGAAAAATAGTTGTAAAATTCAAATAATAGAAATTATAATCTAAACTCAATCAAACTTCAATTAATCGATTACCGCTAGTCCAGTGATTTCAAGATTTCATATTCAAGAAAGTATCGGTGCACACCTGGCATTGGATATCAATTATAATTAGAAATATCAATCTTAAAAGAATATTAACCAGAACAAAAATGGTTGAAAAAATGAGCTTTTATGATGTGAGATAAGAGAGGAGATCGATCAGTAGGTATGGTTGTCGCCTTAATTTGGCGAAAGGTCACTGGTTCTAGACTATCCAGTCGGTCAATTTATTAAGACATTTTTCAACTAATATCACTCTCAGTAGTTCATTTAACATTTCACTACTAGCAATTAGCAATTAGCTTGTCACTTGTTCTAGAAGGAGTGGGATGAGGTGCTTCGAGTAATTGGCGCAATATATTCGTGAACTAAACCAACACCGAATGGAACAAAAGGCGTCCATGAAATTGAATCAATGAATGAAGAGAGATCAAGTTTTCCCTCATAAATTATTTAATCTGACACAAATAAATATACAAATATAAAAGTCATCAGTGAAATAAGGAGGTGGAATAAATGTCAATTTTTCAATTTTTCAATGAACATGCATGAACTTGCTCAATTAGAGATTATTAAAAAAATATCAATCAAATAATGTTTAATTCAAAACATTATTTGCAAAATTTTTAGAAAATATTCCATTAATTGACGTCAATTGAATAGAGTTTATATTATAAGGATTTAATAATTATTTCCCATTAATGAAACACAAATATATTTATAGTATAACTGTTAAACTGCTATACAATTTGTTATTTTCAAAATAATTGAAATAATATATTTGTTTTGTCTATAATAGAACAGAACAATATTAATGTCTATAAATCAAACTGAAATTTGAACAGGATTATATTGTATTAAACATTTATATTATTTAAATACTGTCAATATGAATTCGCTCAATAGTTAACTTTATTTTATTAGGAGGAAAGATTAACAGGACCATTTTTTTTGGTAAGTCTTGCTATAATTATTAATATTCTTATTTCTAAATTTTTTTTTATAATTAATAAGCCTGGTCACATTCTATGATAGATCTTTATTATGTAAAATTTGACTGAACACTGGCTTAATATACACCAAATATTATCAAATCTATAATTTCAAGATTGGATTACGGACTGACATTTCTAATTCTGAACATTCCTCAATGAGAATTCTAACTTGGTAATCTATAGAGTTTATCTATTAATTACAAGACATTAAAATTCGCAACTAGACATATTAAATAAATTATTGATCACTTTTACAGATAAAAATTATTTAATTATGAATTTATATTTTAAATTTGGTTTAAAATTAAATTTAAATGTTTAACTTTGTAATTTAATTTTAACAATGTATTCCGCTTTTCTTCAATTTTGAGACTATGTTTGCATGCTATCAATTCTATCCAGGTTTTTTTTATTTTATTTTATTTTTTAATTTCATAAATTTTAATAATACAGAGTTTAATATTGAGTATAACTTCCATTATTGACTATGACTTCAGTATATCTACCTTTCATAGACATTACTGAGTTTTGAAAAGTTTCACTTTAATTATTTTGATTGTAAAATCATAATTCATGTTTCAAATAAAAAAATATAGTTGTACCAGGGGGCGGGGATAGGGCGGAAAAATTGCGTTAAATTCTTATTGATAAACATTTTATAAGAAATCTTAAAATTAGAATATTTTTTAACTGAAATTTTCTTAAATGAGAAAATAATTTTTTAACAACCAGGTGATTTTATTTTGTACAGGGTATTATGATGACCAGGGATTTGAAAGGAAGATAATCACTGCATAAATCAGACAAATAAATCTCTACTAACCGTAGTTTTGTTGTAACATTCACTAGATTTACAATTTTAAATGTTATTTTATGCTATTTTATAAATGCCATCATTATGAAGTATGAATTAAAATTCAATAGTAAGTTATTTACGATATCTATAAGGTCGAGGTATAGATAGGGGAGGTATTGTGAGAAAAATCTTCTCAAAACGTTAGTGGGGTTTTACAAAATTCCAATTTATGACAAATGCACAGGGAGGAGTAAAGTATAAACAGAAATATTTTGTCTGCGGCGCTAAAAGTCAGGGGCGTTTTAGGCAAAATATTTGAAATATGGGATCATTACTGGTCTATAAAAGATATGGAAAAAATTCCACTCCCGTCCCATTCCCGTCAAATTTCCTATAAAAGTGAAATACATGTTTCTCATATAATTAGGTATTTATTTCAAAGTTTTCAGTGATATTTGTCTTGTTTTTTCTTTATTTAAATCAAAGTTCGATTCAATACAATCAATTGTTTTATGTTTTAAATATTTTATTAGTTTTTTAATGTTTAAAGTAATTGACTTATTATTTGTGCAAAACGTATTTGTAATCAATATAAGAGATTCGATGCCTATAAACGGGAATCCTTTTTGTTAGCACTTATTCCCTTTCCATTCCCGCCACCCAAAAGCTACTCCCGTTCCCTTCCCATTCCCTTAAGTGATTGGGAAGAAACGAGAAATTTGAGTGAATAGGGAATCCCTTTTCGCACTCCAAGTCTATGACTCCCATTGGCCACAACTGGCCTAAACATGTTCTAAGTCTAGCCAATATAGCGCCCGTTTCGATAACAGATGGCTTTTGGAATTCCCAGACTCAGCTCACCCTTGATTATCGAAGAACTGCAATACACCCAATGGTAAACCATCTGCAGAGTAGAGACTATAGAGTAGAGCAAAAAATAGATTTCAGTAAAGATATCGGATTTCATCGACGATTAAAAATATAATTATTTTTCAATTTCTGTTAATTTAATTAAATTTTATTTTAAGTATTTTTATCTCATTTTTATTAGAAAACCAGAAATGTGTTCACTTTTAATATTCTTAGCATTTGTTTCGATAGGAAATGCATTTAATTTTTTCGATTTAACGGAACAGGAGTTCAATGTTTTCGATAAACACTTCCATCGACTCAATACAGACCGCAAACACTGGAATAGTGTTTACGACTTTATAGTCGTTGGCGGGGGTTCTGCCGGTTGTGTTGTGGCCAACAGATTGAGCGAAGACCAGAGGACAAGTGTTGTGCTGTTGGAAGCGGGAGGACATCAGACGGCAGTCAATGACATTCCAGCAATGGCTCAGTATTTAGAGGTCATGAAAGACCATTCCTCACTAATGTCTTGGGGCTACTCAGCTGAGCCCCAGCAGAATATGGGCACAGGTCACCCGTCCGGACGCATGTGGGAGCCCAGGGGTAAGGTCTTAGGGGGCTCTTCGGCTATCAATGCAATGGTATATTTGAGAGGAAATCGAAAAGACTTCGATAATTGGGTCAACACTTATGGCGCTAAGGGTTGGAGTTATGACGAGGTTTTGCCCCTTTTTATCAAAGCAGAGAATAATAGCAATAAGAATATTGTGGAACTGAATCGTAGATTTCATGGAACGAGAGGTCCATTAGGTGTGTCCACTGCAGCACAGATACCAAAGATATTCGCAAAAATAGAGAAGACTTTAAATGATTTGGGATTCAATACAATTGATATGAATGGCGAACAGCAGTTGGGTTCGGGTGTGAGTCAGTCCACTATTAAGGACGGTCTTCGGTCGAGTAGTGCCAGCGCTTACGTCGATCCCAATCCCTATCCAAATAACTTACATATTCTCACCGAAGCTATGGTAACAAAAGTTTTGATTCAGAAATCAAACAATCAATTCATTGCTGTTGGGGTTGAGTTCACTAAAGGAAATAAATCGCACAGAGTTTTGGCCAATAAAGAGGTTATACTCAGCGCAGGTTATATTCAGTTATAGTGTCCATCGATTTGATTCTATAAATTGAGTATTTTATCCCACTTTCAGGTGTTTTCAATTCTCCACAATTACTAATGCTTTCAGGCATTGGACCGAAAGAAGTATTGCATAGTTTTGGTATTGAAGTGAAAGCAGACCTTCCGGTCGGCGACAACTATGCAAATCACGTGACTTTACCCATATTGGCGACAGTAAAGGATGAAAGCCTATTGAATGCATTACCGAAAATAGATATGAAAACAATAAATGAAGTCTACAATCAATATAAACCGGTTTTATCACAACTGCCTGTAATGTCGTTATTTAAAAACACTGAAAACAATTCGGATAAGTGTTGGCCAAACACTCAACTATTGGTGCTTCAGTTGAGATTAGGCACAATCAATGTTCTGCTCTTCTGTCCCGGATTGGTCAGAGTGCGCAGTCGGGGAACAGTGAGGTTGGCCTCCAGTAATCCATTGGATGCGCCACTCATTTACGCTAACTATTTGTCGGATTCACAGGATTTGAAAGACTTGATTGAAATAATCTCTTTTACATATTCTCTAATCCAAAACACATCTCTCGCTCAACACATAAGTCTGTTTGAAATGCATTCATTGGGTTTCGATTGTCGGTCGAGTGTATGCTCTGATCGACCACTATATCAATGCCAGCCATACATTGATTGTATGATAAAACTGTTAGGAACGGGTCAAATACATCCGGTGGGCACATGTCGTATGGGTGCCATTGATAGGGCAGACGTTGTGGTCGACGAAAGACTGCGAGTGAAGAATGTGTTGAAACTACGAGTTTGTGATTCGTCTATATTTCCAGAAATAGTGAACGCGAATACAAATGCGGCCACAATTATGGTGGGGGAGAAGTGCGCACACATGGCTAGACAGGACCACTCTCTTGAATTATATGGATGCGATCCTGTATCTATATTATTATTTTGAACAGGACATTTTAATAAAAATAAATCTAATATCTGAGATTGTTAAATTTTGGCCACTTGTAAAGAAAGGTGCTATTTTACTTTTTCCTTCAAAAGCTTCACCGAGTGCTCAGAATAATTAATTAACGCAATGGAAGGGCGGAAACGACATTTCAATTGTTGGACTATTTTATATGGAATTATATCTAATTTAACATAAAATTAGCAATAGTATTGAATTTAATTTAATTAAAAACTTATTAGATTTTCAATGCGATAAAAAAAAAGTTCAATGTATAATAAAAAGTGTTTGCGCGCATTGCCTTCTAATTGTTGTTAATTTAGATATAATTCTGTATGAAATAGTCCAACAATTCAAATGTCGTTTCCTCCCATCCATTGAGTTAATTAATTTTTGTTCATCTATTCAGTTAAGGTGAGATTATTTCGATTATAACGCTAAGGGGGTATTCCGGTGGTATCCGGACAAAACATCGCGAACAAAACATCGAATGACAAACACATCGAATTACAAAATCATCTAATAAAAAACATAGAATATTAATTTGCTATAAATTAAATGTAAAATTAGAATACACACAAAATTTTCAATAATTTTCAAATTTTATTAAAACCCAAATTAATATAAATATAAAAATATATATATAGTGTTATTCATCCAACGTGGATGCATTGAATATACTACAAGAGATTATCTTCTAATTTTTTTGTACAATCAAAGGTATGCTTATATATTTTTAGATAAAGATAAAGGATGATATCATTTTACCTTTGATTGTACAAAAAGATTAGGAGATAATCTCTTGTAGTATATTCAATGCATCCACGTTGGATGAATAACACTGTATATATAACTTCACAATAATCTAAATTAAGTTGATTTACACTTTATATACCTCAATCCTAACAATCTAATGATTTTACCAAAACAGGTGCATATTAATTATGGCTTATAAATTCAAATTTATTGATAAGATATTTACATTAATCCTCAAAATATTGAAACAAAATCCAAAAAGATAGGCAAATCATCAAAAATATTTAAATAATTTTTCGATGTTTTTGTTCGCGATGTTTTGTCCTGGAACCATTCCGGGTTCGACACACCATTCGCCATCTCTGCATGTCTGTCCAACAATAGAAGATGCGCCAATGATCTAGAACTATTTTTCGATTCTGACATAACTTTATTTGTGGCTTTAAAGAAATCCTAATGACAGTTGATCCTGGGAAAAAAAATATTTCAGATATTTTGAAATAAATTATAGCAATTAGAAATATGAGAATTTTTCAATTTGAAAGTACAGAATCCATATGTATAGAATTACAAAGATTCATTAACTAGATTGGTACAGGGTAAATTAAAAAATTTCTTCGCAACTAAAATTCTACTTTCTCTGAAACTGTAAGAAATACTCTAATGCCATAAATTGCAAATGAAGATCAAACATTCGCGAAATCTATTCAATACATAATACTCTGATTAACTAAAAGTTTAAAACTTATGCATAAAACATAATTGTCATGGTAGATCGAGGTAGGGTGGGGTCGAGTATAGAAATAAAAGTACCTTACAAACGCTCCATTTTAAACTTGGAACCATTAAAATCGGATTAGGGGAAGAGGTGAAAAAAATTATTTAAATTTTGTTTAAAAACATGCTGGCTCATTGAATTAGAATAATTCCTCAACCAAAGTACATATGAAAATTAAATTCATGCATAAGAAAATATACATTTTAAATTTTTTTAAATACATTTAATACATAAAATGTGCAATATATTCAACAATGCAAATGCAACAATAACCGTTTAAATACTAGGTAAAATATAATATTTATGTCAACATAATCAGACTAGGGAGAATTATATACAGCTCCAAATATTGAATTTTTAATGCAAATAATATAAAATATACAATTACTTTTTCTGAGAGAATTCAATTTAATTGGTGTAGAAACTTTTTGATTTCCATGATGATATATTAAGTCTGTAAAATGCATATGAAACATCTATAAGGATTAAAAACCCATATTATGAACAAAAATGCAGCAATAACTCTGCGCTTGAATTAAAGAGCTGTGGACGTTCCTTCCAATCACAACCCTCCTAGTCTCGGTATCCGATTCATCGCAAGCATTGAAATCACCCATGAAAATATAAGATTCGGAATTTGGAATTGGCTATAAAAATTATTCAAGTTTCTCAAGAAATGACACACTCTTTAAATTTGGTAGATACACCTGCACCAAATTCAAAACACTTGTATCAATCTTATATTTAAATATCTCAATTCTCATACCTACTGGAGTTCACTCCAATACATTAAGAAAGTCGTGTTGATGTGTGTATCCCTAATTCCGCCATTGCATGAGATGCAGTGCTCCCACACCCTAACGTGAAAAGCTTTAATCCGTTTATCGCCGCTTCCATAGATTCACAGCGCTTCGTAGTGGAAAGTCTAAATATATAAAGCCGGTATCTCCTTTTCTCATTCAAAATATAATATAAAACTAAATCTTGATTAAGTAAATAATTATTATGCAATGTTTCTATAGAGAAAAAAATTTATTTATATATAAAAATATAAATTGATATAAATAAATACAGCTTGCTTTTTATGGTAGAGCAGAGTAAATAGTTTTGCCAACTTAATTAGTTACAATGCTAGTTTTGTTCCCACAGAGGAGATTAAAATTTATTATGTAAAAACATTTAGTGTGCTGTATATTTCATCAAAAATCACATTGTATATTAATATGATTTTTAACTTGTTTATATATACTGTTCAGGCTAATATCTGTGTAAATTATTTAACGGTTACCAACAACAATAATATCCATCAGATTCTTTAACTAAACATGATGCATAATTTATGGATCATAAAGGTTTCAAGTGTATAATTTGCAAATTAATCTAGTGCTGTCGATAACATTAGTGATTCTGAGAATCACTTATCATTACATTTCTTATACTATTTAAGAGGTGGAGTCAGACTAAAAGAGAGTATTAATAAATATCATTACTATTTAATAGAAGTTTAGCAAAAACACGTTTTAAATATTATTTCAATTGATATTTTTATATGCATTTATTTCGAATAACTTTTTACAGAAGTAATTTAATAATTATATTTTATGTTCAACATGCTAAAACCGAAATTGTAATGTTTTGCACCGAAATATCAATGAATTGAACTAAAAATAGTTATGATTTGAACCAAAATATCAACAAACTGAACCAAAAATAGTTATAATTTGAACCAAAAATTATGTTTTAACCGAAATATCAATCAAGAACTGGTATTAATTAATCAAAAATATGAATTTATTTTAAGCGAAATATCAATAATTTAATTATTGAATAGATAAACACAAATGAAAGGCCAAAATTTGATTCATTTATTTTTATATTAATTTTCATTTAATCATTCAGTAATTGTTTCCCTATTATTAATTTTATTAGGATTCATTTCATGTTTATTTATTGCTTGGCCTTTGTTCAATCTTTATTTAGTCAATGACTTATTATTTCTTAATATTATAATTAATTGTTTGATTCACAGTTGTGACCTCCGATCGTCTCATTTCATGACTATTGTGTTCTTGACGTCGGAGTTATTATTCAATAACTATGTTTCATACAATCCAACCCTTTAATTGAATTGTATTGTATCTCATTGTACATATGTAAACGCACTTAATGTATGATTGATTATCAGACATGACGGGTGTATCACATGAAAAACACGTTGAGACAAATGTCTGCCATGATGGGCGGCAATGCGATTCTGGATCTAAAACAGAACAGAGTTGTGTTTGGGAGTTGAGTCCAATTTTCAAGAAATGTTTTATAAATAACTGCGTTTTTTTATTTATTGATTTGATTTCCGTGTCGTGTCTCTGGTGACCGTATTGGGGCCAACATATTGTCCCTAATTTGGTCTCGCGTTTTCCGTCGACCGCAAGGACAGTAGCCGCGCGGAAAACCCTCATTTGTTTGGATTCGTGGCTCTCATTCATCCATCGCCGTATAGATCCCTTTGCCTGTGATCACTGACGTCCGTAGACTGTGTCCAACTTCTTGAGTGTTGTTCATCATCTGAGCTATATTAGTTCCAGCGCGAGAGTGGACAATATCGGTAATTTTGCCTCCGGTTGCTCTACTTTAGTCGAATCGGCATCGGCCCACGCGAGGCTACGGATCCGGCAGTGGCACGTGGCCCCAGAGGGAACCAACCTCCGCTTCAGTTCGTGGTAAGCCAGACCGGCAGGTGGTGTACGCCTCCAATTGTCAGAACGTAACCAATGAGACAGTGGTCAATTGCGATTGATCTACTGGTGGACACAAGAGGACAAATTTGTCCCTTTCACAGATTTGAATCATTATTTGAAATCAGTGAAAATCAGTAACGAATTATTTGTTCATACTATTGAGTTTTATTTATCTATAGCTGGTTTTTCAATAAATTATAATAATTTTTTAAAACCCTCATTGAAAAATATTAATGACTGATCTAGGGAACATAAACGTAACAACAAGTTGAATGTTTTTAAATTTCAAAATAGCAATGATTAGAACGAAACAAAAGAATCAAATTTGGAATTATTTTCTTTTCTTTTCTTTTAATATAAATGGCTTAAATATTTCGGCCTGGCTAAGTTTATACTCCATGCTATTGGCTGAGCTGTCTATGGCTACGTTGCACTAAACACAGTGACAGTATTGGATCTGAAGAGAAACGGACAGAATTTTATCTATTATTGCTTAATATTCTTTCTTTTCGACACAACATTACAAGTCGTTGTGAATAACTATTACATTCATTTCAATGGCTATGAAATGTTCAAGAATTTCCTTAACTACAGTATAAGATTCAAAGAAAGAATACTTATTTTAAGTAGTTTTATATGTATTGAATTGAATTGAATTTATTGATATTTAAATACCAGTTAACTCAACAGAAGCTGATTTTCACTGAGAGGGTCAACAAAAACTACAACAAAACAAAATTATAGGAATAAATTAAGAAAAACAATTTTTTAGATCTAATAAAAATGAATTAAAAAGAGTTTTTAATCTAATATTTTGATGTAAATTATTGAAGACATTCAAACATATATTTGTTTAAAAATTTAAATGATTAAATACTTATATTCATGAAATGTTTCAAGTTTAAACTCATTCAATTATATTTTATTCATTAATTCTAGTAATGATTTATTTAAATTAATCGAATTTAAAAATTTTAGTCTTTTTGTCATTAATAACGAAAGTTTTTAGTCATAAAGAAGAAACAACAGAATTGTCGAAAACGGGAAAAGTATTTGTTGTACATTAAGAAGTCAAGGTTTTTTGGACTTTTGACAATTGTCTAAGCGATGGAGGTATTTGCGAACCACCGAATGTCTGATCCAGTGATTCCGATAAGTGGACCGATATTTAAATACTTTTCTACAAATGACCCAAACAAATGGTCCCTCTTTTCCTAAATGTTGTTCAATGTGTTTACGAATAGCCAACACGTCTTTGATTTCACTAAAACCATCGCATAGTTTGCAAGAATAAATATTTTCGCTCCGGTAATCTCTGCTCCCATTCTTCCGATTTTTGGTCAATTTTTTCGCAATATTTTTCTGAGTTTTGGGTTTACTTTGAATTGAACTTCGATTAAAAGTATTAACAATCGATTCATAACTCGTATTCAATTCAACCAACTTTTGGTTAAAATTTTTGTTTTCAGAATTCATTATATTTAACGCTAATTCTGAAGAACAATACATTTCTTTCAATTCATTCAGTTCTGATTGCAAACCAATTATTTTATTATTGGCGTCACTTTGATTGACATTCAAATCATTGGTTGTTTTGTCGAACGCGTGTCTCAAAGCACTCAAATTCTTATTCTTTAGGTTTAGATCTGATATCAGAGTTGAAATAATTTTCTTGTGCTTCACATCCAGTTTGCAGTAGCGATCGCACAAATACTCCATTTGTTGGCACTGGTGTTGGATCACTAAATCCAGCGCTCCTTTGATTTCATCCATTTCATCGATTCTGGTCTCGATTTGCTGCACATAATTATTCATTCTAACCATCATTTCTCGCGTTGTATTCATCTTTAAGTCGATATCTTGTCTTTCATTCGCCTCAATAGTCAGGTCTGTTTCAATCGACTGTTTTCTTCTTCCTTTGCCTTCAAATGACTGTTCAAACCCACGATATTATTCTTCAAATCCTTGATCTCTTCGATTCGTTTATTGCATTCTATAGCCTTCACTGCCTTCCAGGTCTCGATCTTTTCGAGCTCTTCGGCCACTCGTTCTCTCAGAATATTAAAGTCACTTCTTATCTGTTCGACAGTGGAGTTGGAGGTCAGGATATCAGTGAATCCGTTATTCCTGTCCAACAACTGATCGAAGCATTTCTTATTAATCATTGCTTTTAAAGTCGAAAACACTTTTATGATTCGGAGTCGTATTGAAGGAAAAAGTGTTTGCTTTCGGCCAACAGTTAACTCGGATTTGGCCGAAAAAGGAGTAAACGGTTTGAATACGTTCTCCTTATCGGTGGACACTTTGGACAGAATTTGAATGAAAATAAAAACATTTTATTAACCAATGAATCGATAAATGGATTAATAAAACAATTATTTCTTTTAAATAAAACTTTGATTAAATTTTAGGTTTAATTACAATAAACGCACAAAATTACTTATATTAAATCAATTGTTTGTTTATTTATTAAATCAATTGTTTGTTTATTTATTAAATCAATTGTTTGTTTATTTATTA
>JAQFXN010001403.1:0-15476 GCA_034693365.1 Liacarus xylariae
AGAGTATATTAATTTCAATTTTTGAAATTATTAATTTGAGTAATGAGATGTAGATATAATGCAAAGGATGCAAATACGTGTATCACTTTATAATTCCAAGATAGTACAATAAAGTATTGATAGATAACTTTAAAGCGCATAAAAATTAGTTTTATCTTTTATATATTTAAGGGAATAGCTATAGTGGTATAGAGTAGAATACAGTACTGTTAAAACTATTTAAATAGCAACCAACCTTAAGATATAAAGCATAAAGTTGGTTGCTATTTAAATAGTTCCTACAGTACATAAATGATTTAGACTGGCTTGTAATGAAAACAATAAATTATAAAAATAGATCAGGAATAATGAAATTTTTGATTAGTTTGTGACGATATGTTACAAGTTTATATAATATGAACAGAAGAACTCAAAATACCTGGTAGAAATTGTGCCCTACCTATTAAGCGGCACAATCAGGGATGTCCAGAGGGGAATCCAGCCAGGAATAACTTTCCCAGGCGAAATTTGTGCTAACCATACGTCTATGGACAGTATCCCTAAACTTTGAGAAAAAAAGTGGGAGAAAAACCCAAAAATAGGAGTAAAGCCAAATTCCTCCTTCTGACATTCTCAAGTCTGGACATCCGTATATCAGTCTGTAGATCATATAATTTATATGGTTATTGAGTAAGAATATATTTAAGAATTCAAATCATATAGGAAACTTCTTGAAAATTGTGCAACACTACAATTAAATTGTATATGGAACATAAAGCATGCAGTTTTCTTAATTATATGTTTAATGAATTCCTCCAATTAGAAAAGTGAAGTCTATAAAATAAATTGCACTCACTTTGAAATAAATGGATATAAAACTGTATAACTCTAATACAGAGGTAGCCAAGGGAGGGTATAGCCTAAATATCTCTTCTTGACTCGACTGACTTACCTAATACCAGTGATATGCAGAATTGAAAATGTCAGTGGGGGTATTATTTTGCTGGAGAGCTTAGGGAGGCTAAAATGGAAGATTTTGCCAATTTTTGGCTAAGCGGAATCCAAGGGGGGGTTCAAAAAAGTCGTATTTTGACTACTATATGTAATAAACATGTTTATAACGCTTAAAAATACTTTATTTATTGTTTTTAAAACAATACGCATTAAAATCAATGACATATTGCTAAAAATTGCTTTATTTATAGTTTTTTTTAGTATAAACCAGATGAAAACCAAAGAAATAGTGCTCAAAGTGAGTATGTTTAGTGTATTTTAATACAACTGAACTGCAATGCATTGAAATATTAATACTTTGTAATGAATTTAACAAAATATTTTGCAAACGGCGCCTTCGGCTTTACCTTATAGGGGACATTGCGGAGAGCCTTAGGAGTATCCGTCCATAATGCCAGGGGGAGGTATTCCAGACTGGACCTCCGTTGCACATCCCTGTCTTATACCCTCTAACTTTTTGAGCAGATTTTTACCTCTTCCTTTTTCTGTATTTTCCTTGTTCTTACCAAAAACTTGCCAAAATACCTCAATTCCTGTTTCAGCAGACCTTGACTACCCCTACTATAATAATTTCAAATAAAATCCCATAATCTGTTTATTTGTATTGAATCCATTATTAGAATTTTTAAAATTGATAAATGAATTCAATAAATTTATTAAAAAAAATTATTAAATGTTTTACACTTATTCTATTTCCACAAACACTCTACCACTTTCTCCTAATATAATTATCACAATTAAAACTGTTAGCATTAAAACAATGGAAATGTCGATTTAATCTGGTTGCAAAATATTATTCACAATCAACTAAAATTCTCAAGTTATCTATATCGATTATACCCATGCAACATCTGACAACATAGTATCGGACAATACAATACAATTAATGACTTTATCCCTGGCCAGTATTTGTCAGAATTATATATTTGAAATATTGGATAAAATAATTCAAAATCAATAATCACTGACTCGTATATACACTTATATAAGTATTAATAGAATAGAATTGTTTGTTATTTATAGAAACAGCAAAAAGAGAACTTTCAAACCCTTGACATACAGTAATTTATTTCTAATATTCTGTATTCGTGTTTCACTACTTTATTAATTAATTTTTATATTAATAATATTATATTTTCAATTATATTATAACTAAAAAAAATAAATAAAATAAAATATTAATATTAAGTGAAATCTGTTTTTATTTTCTCTGATATTCGTTTATAAGTCGTGAATGTGAATCAAACGCCTAAAGCAATATCGGGAAAAGAGGCAATTTTCAAGAATTCATCAGAATCAGGCGTTTTAGCAGAAAGAATTTGACTTTACTTCATAAAAATTGTGTCAATTATAAGACTTGGAGAAATACTAGTGAGGAGAGGGAGATAACTAAAAGTGTTCTGTTTAATGATTAAATTTTTCGCTATTGAATATGATACTTGAATATTCATGGTCATTTCGCATCTCTGATGCAAGTTTATAAAGAACTGAAATCAATATAAGGAAAAACAAATATAAATGTTATTATGAATACATTATTTGCTTTTAGGAAAATGTATGTCTCTTTTAATAGCCATAAAAATATTAATTAAAGGAAATTTTTGACATAAAATTTTTATTAACATAATATAATTTTCTACTATTTATTATTTGATGTAAATATTTATCGCTTGTTATGAGAAAAATAACAAAAAACTATATAATATATTTAATAGAGTTTTCAAATATTGAAACTTATTTTTGTCAACCTCTACCCCATTGTTTCGAAATTCACTAATGATTTTCGATTTTATTTTATGAACAAAATGTCAGCAAAAATAAAAACTCTTTTTTCTTCTCTCATAAAATAAGTCTGACATTTGGCAAAGATTGGGAATCGGATAACAATTTATTTTTCTTAATAAAAAAAAGTTCAGGATTTGACGTTTCGGTTATTTCTGATTTTAAGTTCGCGAGTGACCAAGGGGGGGGGGGGTGTCAGCCAAAATCACAAGAGTGTATCCCGGGCTGGATCCCCTCCTTTGCGCATCCCTGAACCAGAGATGAGGAGAGCAGTATGACATGGGCAGGGATGTCCAGAGGGGGTGGTCCAGCCCAGAATATGCCCCTGGCATTTTGGCCGGATATCCCTAATGCTCTCCGCGAGGTACCTTGGCAAGATTTCAAAGGCCGAAAGCGCCGTTTTCAAAATATTTTGCCAAATTCATTACAAAATAGTAATATTTCATGTTTTCACTATGTTTTGTATTAACAAAACCATAAATAAACTCATTTTGAGCACTATTTTATAGATTTCAGTCAGTTTTTCATTAAAAAGAACTACAAATACACTCATTTTGGGCAGTGTATGCATTAGTGTGTATGCTTTGGTTTTGAATAACGTATGTTATTTTGGTATTTTATAAAATATGTGAAAATTAAGATTTCAGATCATTAGATAATCTTTTCAGTATCTGTTATCTGTTATGCCTGTAATCTATAAAATATCTCTTGTGATTTTTAAACTTGCTCATCTCTACTCTTTCAGGAAAAAGAGAAAACTATTTTCTCATATATTGAGAATTGAAAGTTTATATTTATTTCCTTTTCTGACTTTAGGTCTCGGTTAGACTACCTAAAATTTTTCCTGTTTCCTGTTTTTTCCTGTCCTCTCCTGTTCCTATACAGAACAGGACAGGAAAACATATTTGTCACAATTACCAGGACAGGAAAAGATTTCACCAGGACAAGACAAGACAGGAATCAATTCAAATCACACCCACTGATCGCCGTCACAATTGAGCCCTAAAAATGTTAATCAATTGCTATTTATTAAATCAAACTTTGATTTTCATTGATATAACATTATAATACGTAATTTGAATTATTAATGGATTTCAAGAAATAAACTTTTGTTTATATAATTTCACAAAGCAGGACAAAACAGAATTTTTTTCTTGTAATTACAGGGCAGGACAGAACAGGAAAATATTTCAACAGGACAATCAAGACAGGAATCAGTTCAAGTCATGTTTAGGTAGTCTAGTCTCGGTTTACTCTTTTAATAAAAAGCAAAAAATAATAATAATAATAAAATTTCAAAAATCCAAACCTATTTGTTCGGAAAGACTTTTCCATTCAATAGAATCGGTTATTATTTTTCTTTAATGAAAAAGGATTTAGTAATGACTCATAAATAAAGTTCTGAAAAATTTCCGATTTATATAATAAAGTTTGACTTCAACTTTAAAATTCTAAACATTTATCTAATCGTAATTCAATTTTTTATAGTTTTAGAAAAAATACTGTTTATGTTCTCATAAATAAAATTACTGAAGAATTCTATATATTCTAGATATTCCTAAATATATTTTGTAGAATAACTCAAAGTTTTTTTTATATAGAATTCCAATTATTCGGGGCATTCAATACAACAGTAAATATCAATTTACCAAAGCTCCAATTTCAGCCATACCTTTCAACTCTTTTTTCATCGTTATTATTGTTGGACTTGTATTGTCTGAAAAGTGGAGATAAGATTCATTTAAGATAACAAACCTTTAGTTATCTTTTCTTTTCTTCTTTTAAAATGTTCTCATCTCTTGAAAAAAAAACTTCTTTTCTCAACGATATTTCACAACATATAATAGCTATTAGTGATGGCTTTTTAGGTTTTAGTTTAAAACTACTTTTTTTACTTATATAACTTCTGCACATCAGTCCTAAACTAGCTTTTTATTTCTTTTCAGGAAAGAAAAGGTTTTCATGGATTCAATAGTAAATGTTTGTGTATTGTAAGGAAGTATTATTGGAGGCTTTGAAAAGTAAAACAAACTTATATTTTGTATTTAATCTTTGATATAAAAACACAAAAGTTATTCTGAAATTAGATCTTTAAAACTTTTTTCTTATTAAAATATAAATTGAAAAACTTTGAAATACTTTTATTAATTAATTAAATTAATTTTATAACTTATTAGTGAACAAAATTAATTTATTTTACTTTAACTGTCAAAAACAATTTTATTATAATGTTGTTAATTATGTGTTCTATAGTTTTGCTAACTTGATGATTATTTATTTTAAAATTTATAAAGTCACTCTAGTGGTCAATTTCAAATGTTCTTCTATATCTAACAACTGTTATTATTTTTGAATAATAATATATATTCAAGTATATATTCATATTTTTGTTTGTTTAAGTTTAGTTTTACTTAAATTACAGATGCATTCAATTACTGAACATTTAAGATGAAATTTTAAATAATGTAAAGACAATATATTATACAATATTCTATGGAATGATTGAACTCTAAACTCATAATTTCCAATCGATTTGTGCATAGTTTCAAAAATGATTGATTACAGAATGACTTATTTGTCATTTCATTCAAATCTTTTGAGTTAATATAAAATTATTATTCAAACCAATGGATAGGCATAACAAATGATTAGTTCAATGATAGTCCAACGATAAATTATATATATTTTTATTTGAAAATTAATTCACACAATTATTGTTTCACTTGTCTATTGTAAACTTGAATCTACAATATATTGATTGATAGGACGGTAATTGTTTTGACTAAAAACTTTTGATTGTACTTAATGTCTGATCAGTCTATGTGTTATATATAATTTGCAAAATTGAATAACTTTTTTTGTGTTGAAAATTAAGATTTCATTATAAAGTTGTGAAAAAAAACTTTGAAATAATTATATGATATTATCGATAGAAATAGATTTTTAAGAGCATTAATTAAACGATAGTCTAATTATAGTATTGTATTTACGCACCAATTGATTCAGTTTACAATTGACTGGAAAACATTGAAATTTTTTTAGTTTTATTGCACAACAATTTTCTATTGACTAGATTTTCAAACTCTTTTGCCAAATGCTTATTGCAAAATGAAATGCTTGGGCAGAGATGACAGAGATTTAAATTATTGTTTAAACATTTTTGTATTCTATTTAAGAAATTAAAAAAAGGAAAGAATTATTAGAGAACTTTGAAAAATTAGTTATTGCTTTGAAAATTTGTATTGAAATTTGATTGTACACTATGTAGTGTTGATTGTATTTAATATGGATTGGATTGCATCTGTGCCCAGCCATTCATATGATAGTACAGTATAGAACAATCATATTCTAAATTCATGAGTCAATTAATTATATAATGTATAGAATAAATAGGTTTGAGTAATAACTTATAGTTTTATCAATAAATCTCATGCATTATATATATAGATATATATATAGTTTTATATCAGTTTCTATTTACAAATGGATTTTATAGTGAAGGCAGAGGAGAGGAGAGGAGTAATCGATACCAACCGGTAGTGAAAACAAAACAATTGAATCGAGAGATTTATAAACACAAGTTATTAATCTCAGATAAATACTGTGATATTTACAACAATTTTTATTACCGAATAAATAATAAAATATATATTATGTGTATATACTCTATGTTTACTCTAAGTATAATAAGTACTGTTAGTTCTAAACTCTTGTGATTGAAATGTAACGCAAACTTTAGATAATAATTGAATAATAATACTAAACAATGGCTTCGAAGGAATGACTAATTATTTAAAGACTAGAAATTAGTTATAAATAGGTTCCGAGACATAATTACAAAATTTAAATATATTTGGATTAAAAGAAATGAGATTTTTTATGTAATATTTATTTAGTTATAAGAGAAAAAGAGACGAAAACAAAGCTCATGTTTAAACATAGCGGTAATGATTGTCCGCAGACCAGAGCCGCAGACAATACGAGACACTATTTAGCTGATAGTGAATCGCATGAAGACATGAGCCTTGTATGAAAATTGCATTACAGTTTTGGATGGGCCTACAGTTCGGTGGGTAGACATCAACTCCACCCGTATTAGCTGTAGACGAAAATTAGTTATTTTTCTTAAAGTAGAACAAACTCTTAGATTATATAAGCGCTTAACTAACTTATACTTAATATAGTTATTTGAGATGAGAAGCATTTGTTTAGTGTCAGAATTTTTTACTCTGCTCTGAGTTGTGCAGTGGCTTATCGTAAGATTTCAATTGGAGGCAGAAATGAGAATAATAATAGTTAACAAAAAATAATACAACACAACAAAAATAAGTTATACGCCATAAATAAGATAAAAGATAAAACTAATGAAACTTACTTACAGTCGGGCTTATAATACATAGAAAGTAAGTGAGAGTTAGAGTACATCTCACAAATCAGATACACAATAGTGTGCACAGAGAAGAGAGAGAGAGAGAGAGAGAGAGAGAGAGAGAGAGAGAGAGAGAGAGTCAAAGGGGAAAGGGAGAGCAAGAGGGAGAGAGAGAGAGAGAGATTTCTATACATAATATGTAATAATAATAATCGTAAAATTTTTTTCGTACAAAACTCTGCGTTAAGTTAAAGGAGAGTTAGAGAACTGCAACTATGCATGGCTTATGAGGCACGTCATGTTTTAAAGATATTCATTCATATATGAAAGCACAAGAAGAAAAACAGAAAATAGTAGTAAAATGTTTTTATGCAACACTAATGTAATTTAGTTTTGATAGTTTATGTGTTATTACACCTTAACTCAGATTATTTGCTTGAGTTGGGCTAATGGATGAGATCAGGCGCTGATTCTTAAATAATACATACATTTTTGCTTTATTTAACTATTATAACAGAGACTGAGTCGGGCAGTAAAGGAAGACCAGTGATTAGGCCATACACTCATACGTTTCCATTTACTGTATTTTCATCTCAATCGGCGACCGATGAGCCAAACGAGTGAATGACTCACATTGAGAGCCGACTCCCACTCCGGAGTAATGTTTTATACTTCTATTAGAACCACAACTATTGCTGTTATTATCGCTGAGTAGTAGAGGTGAATGTTCTGCAGGTGAGTACGGACTATGAGGTGAATGTAGAGAATGGGGAGAATTAGTATGTGGTGTAGTCGGCGCTGGGGATACGGATGACGAGTTGGTGGGACTGGAGGGCACTGACGAGTCTTTGAAACACGAGGACTCGTAGTGTTTGTTAAGGTAGGACTTGAGTGCAAACGATTTGTTGCATCGCTGGCATCGGAAGTGTTTGAAAGCGCTGTGAGTTTGCATATGAGCCCTAACACAGCACAACATAACATATATTTACTCATTAATAGAAATGAAAATCTATTCAAAACACTTTATATTTCAAACACAATCAAAATCACTATCATTTCGATCATTTGAACATAAATTTAATGCATTTATTGGCAATTCTTGTATTAAAAGCTTATAATTTACCTCAGATTTGATCGATCGGCAAATGCTTTTCCACAGTGTGCGCACCCAAAAGGTTTCTCTCCGGTGTGAGACCTCATATGACCCTACGATGGGTTAAGATTTATTAAATCAGTTAAACATATAAATTGGAAAATGACGTGAGAGTGAGAGCGCAACACAGCATACCTGCAAAAGCCAGGGTCTGGAGAATGCTTTACCGCATGCCTCGCACTTATGGCTCAAATTATGTGTTAGCTATGGGTTCACAAAGTATTATAAAAATTAAAAATTAATCGATTCAATCGGGTAGTAGTGCAGGTCTCACCACATGCATGGCCAGGGCAGGCATGCTGACGTAGACTTTTGAACAGGTGGGACACTTCTTTGCCAGTTGCGAGTCAGGGCTCCGGTGCGTCTGTTTATGTCGGGAGAGGTTGGAAGACGTGGCGTAATGTTTGCCACACTCTGTGCAGGTATAGCGCGCTCTTTCCTTGGGTTCTGGCTGTGGAGGGGCTGAAACAGTGGATGTGTTGCGTCTTCGAGACCGACCATCACTGATGAAGAAGGCATCGTATGTATAGCTGACCGTTACGTTTGACTTCTGACACGAACTGTTAGAGTCTTCGCCGGCTTTACTATTATTGCTATTAAACTCATTGCTAATTAAAGATAAGGAAACAGTGGAAGCAGAAGATTCTGGTCGTTGTGGAGAGACTGGCGGTTGTGGTGATAGTGATTCACAATTATTTATATTTTTATTGCTGTTTTTATTGCTTAAATCTAATTCTTTTTCCTCAGAAGACTCGTTGCCAATCGATGTTTCATGAGTTTCGCTGTTGTCGTGTACTTCTTGATGATGAATATATCCTATGGTTGTAATGGAGAGAACAACCACTTGAAAAATCTCAACACAACATCAAATTATTTATTCAATAAATAAAGTCAATATCAGACAAAAACTTTATTATTATAACACTTATTCTGAACAACGCTTTTATACATATTATAATACATCGTTTCAGAAGAATATATCGTTTGTCGTCTACGCTATCGTCGCTTTTAATAGTCTTCTCTCAATATGCGCTATAATATCATATAAAACATTAAACAACAGGTTTCTCTTGAATTTCGAGTCAACTGCGTCTATGCCTTCTCTACTGACTTTCAAAAGTCTTGTATTTTGTCGAGTGTTTTATAGATTATTTTTTTAAGAAGACTTCAGTCATACAAAAAAATTGATTTCATATAAAAAGATATAAAAATGAAGAACAGAAGTTAAGTTTAGAGCCCATAAGTCAATATTTTAAATCATAATTAATGTTTAAAATTGATTTTTCTATTGTATACTTAAAACAGTCGGAGAGACAAGAAATATTGAAAATAATTAAGATTAATGTTTAGTAAACATTGTTTAAAATATTTTCACTTTTCTATTAATTAGGAATAAAAAATGATTTAAAACTAAAATATAAAATAATAAAACTAATTGTATTTTTGAATATAATTGTGAATTATTTTAATATTATCATTGAATTTACAGAAGAATTAAATTAAAACTTCGAGAAAAAATATACAAATTTTATTCTACCGGTATTATAAATCATAAAGATACTTTTTTTAAACAAAAAGTTATCTTAATAAAATAGTTTTAGAAACGATATAATACTTATTTAAAAATTCAAACCCCATTCTAGACTATTCAGCAATCATTTGCTTGAGAATAGAGATAATTTTGTTTCCCTCTGAACAATGAATTTCTTATCTGATATATAAAATATATTCATATAAATAGTGTTCATATTAAAGACTCATTCGCTAACAAGTATTATAAGTTTATATATATATTAAAGTATCACTAAATTTATGTAAATGAAGAGAATTGCCTTTTTTATCAACTAAATACAAATATACATACAGTAGTTATAGAATAACTTAAATCGACTTTTTTTCACCATTCGTTAAATATGAACAATAGAGAATTCAACTCTCTCTGTAATTATAACCTAAAGAATTGAAAGGAAAAAAATATACGAAATATAAGTCGAGAAATTCAAATGTTTTACTATTTTTCTCTCTCTATTTTTTATCGTATTTGCAAATATTAAAGGGGAATGTTATAAATTTTCCCCATGTGTTTTGACTCCAATATATTCTGGTCCAATATTCATGTGAAACATAATGCAAAAATTTATGCACCAGTATTTTCCCAGAGCTATTATTTTGTTAGTAATATAGCAATTTATTACCAGAGTTGATGTCAATCCTTATTTCTTTACTGCAATAGAAAACTAATATAATTTTCTAAAAAATATTTTCCTTTCACTCAAATATTTTTCTGTTACCGCAAAACACATTAGAATAAAGTTGTAATAATTATTTCATAACAATAAACATTGACTTTCGAGTTATGTTTTTATTTGTAAAAAAATAATATAACAATAAATATTTTTATTTTATATTTAAACAAATTTGATATTTTGATTGTATTTCTCTTTATAATCAATTAATATTCAGTTGATATCATTTATGCGTCAATTTTTAGTAATTATTTTAATGATTTTTCTTTTCTCTCCTAAATCTAGTTATTTGTTAAGATTTTTTAAATTTTTTTTACCGCTTTTGGAAATCATTTTTCATTTTGCAAAATATAGTCAATAAAAATCAATGAATTGAAGTGAAAGAATAGAATTTAGTACAGAATGAGAGCGAGAGATCCCACCCTTAAGAGTGATATATTGTTTTATTCATGGTTTTAGAGTGAGTCCAATGAGGTATCCATTGCTGAAATTGGAACATCTCTTATTTCTGAATATCATTATCCTTTATTTACCCCAATAATAGACACTGCAATTCGACCACATTTTCATCTTCAAGAAGTAGATGATTGAAGATATTTCTGTTTATTTTTTCACTTCAGACCACTTCCCTCTTCTACTTCTCTATTATTGTGGACTAAACTCTCGAAATAGACTAAATTAATGGTGAATTTAAGTCAAATGAATTCAAGAATTGGACTAAAACTGAACCACATTTAACTTCATATCAATAAATACAATAAATTACAGTTTTATAATATAATTAAATATTATTACAAACTTTCTCATTATTCTAATCCTGTCTGGTCTTATTTTAAAAGAAACATTTATTTTTAAGAAATGTGTTTTTTCACCAAGGTGGAATTTTTAAAATTCCATTTCCCTTAACATTTAAGCAATTGTAGAAAAACTAGAATTTTTGTGGAATTTTGTAAAAAATAATAAGATTTTGAGCATAAATTCTATGGTTAAATAGAAAATACTGAACGAGCATTTGACAGAGAGATGTAGATACTCTTTATTTCCTGTCCTTATTATAGCCTTATCCCCAAACTCAGTGGGTTTGGTAGTCCTTTCAACACATTTCTAACGAAATGAAAATCTTTGTGATTCTATTTGTGTTTTGAGATTTAAAACCTATTGCTTTAGTACTTATTTAAGAATAAATTGTCTGACATTATGATTGCACGGAATCTTCTAAGTAATCTATATATTAGTCACGAATCGTATGCATCGGAAGAGATGGTCGAATCAGTTGTGGTGGACATTAATGGCACAAAACAGAAGACACGCGAAAATATGTGAGACATTAAAATAATATAATAACATTTGTGGTCCTGTTTTGATCCCTAAGCTTCGTCGTGTTGGATGTGTCTGTTTTCGTGATAGCAGTGGTGCACAACACACAACAGCTTTTATTATATAATACAATCATTCTATCATAATATCAAACAAAAGTATTCCATTTCCCCCTTTCCCTGTGTCTAATAATTGGCTGCATTTGTATAATATGATCGAATTGTCAAAATAATGTCAGCTAAGGATAAAAAGCAATGAAAACCTTGGAATTCCTGTGCTCTGCACAATACCAATGAATATAAGCATTGAATGCCGAGACAGTTAGCGAAAGTGAATTCCTTTTCCAAACAATATCTAAACTCAAACTCAAATTGACGTAAAAAATAGAAAGTTTTGATCGCATGAAAAAGTGATGCCTTCGATGAAAGCATACAATAATCGCTCTAAAGATTAACCTCTTTTTCCAACATTTTCTTATTAATTCTTACAAAAGTATTACTTTTTCGGTATTGAATATATTATTGAATGAAAGAGTGTCTCAGCAGGTGTTGTCAATCATAGAGTTTGAGCCCGTTTTTCAATGCTTGTCATGGAATTTATCTGACAATAGGGGTCTTCGCCATTGACCACATACTAAGCAAAAGGATAGAAAATCCCTTCTTTATCTGGTGTTCACTTTTTTGCTACTATTCTCTAACAACAGCAACAGATGAGGAATTGGCTGAGAGTCTGAACTACTGATGAGATTCTGGTCGGACTGACTGCTCGTCTGATTAGAAGATTTAGACTCAAAATAAATTCAACACAACTCTGTTTTGTCTATGAATTTAGTGAATAGAAAGCATAGAAAAAATAAGAGGAGAGGGGGAGAGAGAGGGAGAGAGAGAGAGAGAGAGAGAGAGAGAGAGAGAGAGAGAGAGAGAGAGAGAGCATTGAATATTGACTGCGACTTCACATCCAAACTAACTATTCTCTGCTATTCTCTACTATCCTATGCTATCCTTCTGGCGCTTTGATGATACTTCTGGTTAATACTTCTATAACGAGAAATGCCTACAAAACTAACTAATAAGAAACACCAATGCCTCTGATAACAGTGGGATCAAAGATGCTTTTGCACTGACACTATGCGGGTATAAATGTATAGTTAGGCTCAAAGAGATAGAATGGATGAGTAAATCCCTCATAACTTAGATTTTTATACTTAAACATTGACTAACTTTTATGAGTAAATATAAATTTACTTTCATTTTTGATTGTATAACACTTGTTGACACAATTCAATGATAGCTCAGACATAACAGTTATATTGAATAATAGAATAGAAAGAGTATTATTATTATTATTTTTATGGTATATGTATTTTGTAGAGAGAAGTAATATTAAAGGACTAATCTCTAGTAATCCATTCTATTGTACAGTCATTTTTCGTAACATAAAAATAAGTTGAATAAGTTGTTGCACTACTGGCGATAAAAGAGCGCTCGTAAAATCACGGCACAGGCAACAGAATGGAGTTGCATAGTATATGCATTTGATGGTATTTGTGCTAAAGAATACCATAGAATAATGTGTATTATAGCGCGCACTACATATCGATATATATGGCATATAAGTTAAATTATACTATATATGCCTTCTATAGATTGCAATACTCTGTACTCAACAGTAAGTTATATGTGTTGAACTCAGGCTAAAGGCACGAACTGGGCTTAGTCTAAGGCAGAGTAGGGCAGAGAAACTGCAATATTCGTAATCCATTCTCTGTCAGATAATAGCATATTTTAAATGATAGGATTTCGGAGAGAAAGAGAGTTTCAAAGGTTTTACATCGTATGAGACGTGTTGTGTATGAGTATATGATTCGCTTCAAAATGATAATAATGTGCTTATTTCACTGCTCTTTGCAGACACTAAACATAGATTCGAATCTTCGCCTCAGCTCTCTATTACCCAATATTCTGACGCAAAATGATATAAACTGAGTCTACAAGACATCTGTAATACATGTGTAATACCTCATAAACCTTAATCGCACTTATTTTCAACTTAAAAGTTATTGTTGTAAGAAGGGGTGACCAAACTATCATGTGTGTGCAACTTGTCCTACAGACGGCACATTCAAGTAAGCAAAAAACCCAGATTAGTGTTGAAAGAACGTCAACTTTTCGGGTACAGAAGATCCGTTTTGTGATCAAAACATATATAAAACTTATATTAATTTTTAATAAATTGAAGTTAAAACAATTGTCGTAGATTAATGGGTGCTATGTTTAGAATGATGTGTGCCATCAAATTATTTATTATACAAGAATACATTTCTATTAACTGATCTTCAAATGAATGAACTTAAAAACTTTTATATTAGATTGAAAATAATTCTACGGTAATATCAATTGTCCATTACCTATTTTATACTATTACATGCAGTATTTTCACTTAATAGTGACCTTTTCCCATTATATAGTTTTGAAGTTAAATTCCTTATAAAAATGTTATAAAATAAAAAGCATAAATAAAGAATAATATAAATAAATAAAAATTAACTAAACTGTAAGCATAACTTTGTTTTTATTTAATATACTTTTTGAAACTATATTGAGAATTCAATGTATACGACAAAGCACTGAATGCTTCCGATATGCGGATATTCAGTGGAAATACTGTATTCTAGAATTGAATGCAACAAGGTCCCAAATTTGTTGAACAATTTAAAACAACAGTTTTCTAATTAGTTATTCAAAAAGTTTTGCCCACAATGTATGCCTACATAAATATCATCTTTTATGCAGGGATGTGAAAGGGGGTTCAGTCCGGAATACCCCCTCTTAGCGTTTTGGACCTTCCACATCCCTGCTTTTATGTTAGTTTTAGTTAAATTTAATGTTTTTCGAATTTCAAATAAATATCATCAATACGTTAGTGAACGCTTGAAATGACACTTTGTTGCAAGGCTTCGATGAATTGTTCACATTTCAAAAATACTGTTAATTCTTTATATTGTATTCACTGCTATAATATTTGTTTGTTCTATTAATTTATTCAAATGAATACAAATTGTTTAGATTTCAAATCTTTATTAATATTTACAAATAGATCTTCAATTAATTATTCATTAAATTAAGTTTTGATTCTCTTTATATTTAAATTTTGTTTTGCAATTAACGAAAATGTTATAAAAATATCCGAAAGATATGTTTTAGTAATGCCTTTTTGATTTTGAATTAAATGAATGATTCAAATAAATTCTAATCAATTACAATAGATCACAATAAATAAACGCATTAACGTTTAATTCTTAAATTGAATATAATATCACATGCATTCAAATCCGCGGAATGTTTAAAAGATTCTAATTCACGAATGCACGCGCGCACAACTATAACTAAAGACAATTTTTGAAAATTGATTCCTAGAAAATATATTTGGGACATGAGCATAATTTTATTCACTGACTATAAATAAATTCACGCATTAAATGAAAATCACTTTAAAAATTTGTTTGGAAATTTCAAAGAAAAAATAATTTTTGATAGAATACCATATATTGAATTTCTTCAGTTATCTGCGGATCAGCTTGAAATATCCGTTCTCAACTTATGAAACAAAGAATCAT